>PVJA010030398.1:0-25829 GCA_004027025.1 Myocastor coypus | reverse complement strand
AAATTAATTAATTAGATTAAGTACCACATAAAATCTGGAGGTTGTGATAACAATTCATGAATGGTCAGGCAAGGACACCTGTTTGGTGCGGTGCATGTGTTCCAAGCCCGTCTCCACTGCAGTTCTCAGTCAGTGGTGCTCCCTGTAGAAGAGCTCATCGTAGACCATCAGAGGGCTGCTGAGAAGCTGGCGGTGAGCCTTTCATGGGTCATTCAGTCACTGTTTTATAGCCGGAACACCCTGTTTGGCCTTGGCAATCTGTAGTAGAGAAACTTGAAGAGTCTCTGAGACATTTCAGGCTCAGCTTCTTTCTCCTAATCTTTAGAATCCTAGTGCACTAGGACTACACATAGCACTGGGTGGCTTAGACAGCCACTCTGGAGGTGGAGTCCAAGAAAAAGGTAGATGCCGTTGGTGTTGGATCCTTCGGAGGGCCGTGCTGGAGGTGAGCTTTAGGGCACTCTCCTCGGCTCTCAGGTGGCCACTACCTTTCTATGTCTTGTCTAATGGGGTTCTGCTAGTGTGCCCTTATCCGTGTTACACTGTCTCTTTTAATAAGGATACCAGTGATAAGGGAACAGAGGCCACTGTGCTCCTCACAGTTTTTCATAACTGATTGCATCTGCAGTAACCCCATTTCCAAATAAGGTTACATTCTTAGGTACGAAGAGTTATGACGTACACATACCCATTTTAGGAGACTGCAGTTCATAAAAGTCAGTGTACTCAACAGTGGTCAGAAGTGATGCCAGTGAAGAGTCTGTTAGCTTTTCTCAGCTGCTTAGAAAATCATTTCCCTTGGGCTGGAGGGATAGCTCAGCAGATGAAAGCGCCTGCTTAGGCAAGCTTAGGAAAATTCTATCCCCTGGTACCACGTGCTGTGCCAGCCCCAGCCCCAGGGTGAGCTGAGCTGGCCAGAGTCTGGGCATAGTGGCATAAGCCTGTAATCCTAGTACTGGAAAGACTGAAAATAGGATCACGAGGAGTCTGAGCTGTGTAGTGAGACCCTGTAGCAACCAAATAAGTTTTAAAGAGAACCATTTCCTTGAGCCCTAGCTGGTTAGATGCTAAGCTTTCTTTCGTATGCGCAGGCCGTAGCTGTCTAGTCCAGGCAATGAATCCTTGGCCTCCTTCCAATCCACATCTCCAGGATGAGAATCTCTGAGGTTGGGAGCTTGAAATTGGTGTTCTTGGCAGGTTTCTCGGAGGGCTGACCTAGCCAGCCCTACTTTTTCTGTTGGGCTTCTCTGTGGAAGCCCGGGGCTCTATTCATCTTCTCCACCAGCACCCTAGTCCTAGGTGATCTTCACCTTGCTTTAATGAGTAACTGCCCTAGAGAAGGGTGAAGTAATCCTTTGAAAGCCAGATTGATAGCCTGATATGGTAGCACACACCTGTAATCCCAGCACCTGCGAGATTGAGGCAGGAGGTCCACACAAGTTGGAGGCCAGCCTGGGCTACTTAGTGAATTCAAGGCTGGCCTAGACTACATAGTGAGAGCCTATCTTTTTATTTTTTAAATTTTTATTATTATTATTATTTTTTGTATTATGGCTGGCTCAGCCTGCCCTGGGGATGGGGCTGGCACAGCATGTGGTACTGGGGATTGAACTGCCGTCCCTGTGGTTGCCTAAGCTTTCCTAAGCAGGCTCTTTAGACTGCTGAGCCATCTTGCTGGCCCCATGAGAGTCTATCTTAAAACAAAACAAAACAAAACAAACCAGACCAGCATTGGGAGGGAGTGAAAAGCAAAATCCAAAGGTAACACTGTGAATAATATATTTCCCTTTAAAAAATGTTTTTATTAATACATGTTTGTAGTACTTAATATTTATAGTCGTATTAAAGAATAGTACATGTGCTTAATATATCTTTGTAGTGTGAGAAGGATTCAGTTAGTAACTGAGGGGTTGGTGTGAGTTGACCTGGGCTTTAGTCTCCTTACCCATCAAGGATGAGCTCCAGCAGCCCAGCTTCTTAGATTCTGTTGCACAAATAATACGTAATATGAGGAATGAATCTATTGCAGCATTTGTTACACATCACTAGGATTGTATGGCTTCTGATTCTGATAATATATTCTTTTAGGGCCCGGCAGGATGGCTCAATGGTCTAAAGCGCCTGCTTAGGAAAGCTTAGGCGGTTGCAGGGACCACGGTTCGATCCCTGGCACCACATGCTGTGCCAGCCCTGCCCTCAGGGCAGGCTGAGTGGGCCATACAAATAAATAAATAAACAAACCAAAGTTCTGAAACAAGAAAAAATAAAAAAATATATATTCTTTTAAAAAAGGAATTGGTGAGCACTACCTAGGGTCCAAATGTATCCTACACCCCATTTAATGTATGGCTTACAAACTTTTCCTTTTTTGTATGTATTTATTTGGTATAGGGTTTTGCTTTGTGGCTCAGATTTAGTGATCCTCCTGTTGCAGCCTCCCCAGAGCTGGGATAACAGGCATATACCACCATACCCGGTTCTAGGGCCAGCATAGCACACAGTGCTGGGATTAAACTCACGATCTTGCGCTTGCCAGGCAGGCACTTAGACCACTGAGCTATCTCTTCATCACTCTATTTTAAAATGATTTAAGAGCCAGGAGCTTGGCCAAATAGCAGCTCAGTGGATTAAAGTGCCTGTAAGCAGGCGCAGGGGTGAGGGGTTTGATCCCAGGGCCTGCTGTGCCAGCCCCACCCCTGGGGTGTGCTGAGATGGCAATTGAGACTGGGCATGGTGGCATACACCCATAATCCCAGCTCTTGGGAGGCTGTAAACAGGCAGATCACTACAAGTCTGATCTAGTAGTGAGACCCTGAACACCCTGTAGACCCTTCCCTAAAATACAAATAAGTAAATAAATAAGTCAAATAAGCAATATCGTGCCAAAAAGAACTATAAGAAATTCAAATTTATATTCTGAGTGTGGAGGTGTATGCTGATATTGCCAGCTACTTGGGAGGCTAAGACAGGAAGATCGCTTGAGCCCATCAGTCTCTGTAGCATAGTGAGACCTTGCCTAAAAGGAAAGAAAGGAGGGTGAAAGGAAGGAAGGAATTCAAAGTCTGATATCCATAAATAAAGGTTTACTAGAACAAACCAGGCTTACCACTGGAATTATTATCTGAGGCTGCTTTTATGCTGTAATCATGGAGCTAGGGACCTGTAGCAGAGGCCTGCAAACCTAGCTGCAGTTATTTTCCAGCCCTCTATGGGAAATATTTCCTACTCCCCTCTTAAAATCTGTTCTTTTACAGTGACGGGAAGCCCCAAGCTTGTGAGTGGTGAGGCCCTCAGTGGTGCCGGGATCCAGGTCACAGGCCCTCTGTGGAAGGCGGTGGGACCTTGGGCGTGTTGCTTAGCTCTGGTAGACCCGGTCCTTGAGCGCATGGGCTTGTGCTTGCCAAGCCCCTTGGCACAGGTGGATGTATTTCTTTAACTATGAGACAGATAGGGGGCCCAGCCGGATGGCTCAGTGGTCTAAAGCCCCTGCTTGGGAAAGCTTGGGCAGCTTCAGGGACTGCGGTTCGATCCCCGGCACCACATGCTGCACCAGCCCTGCCCTCAGGACAGGCTGAGCCGGCCATAAAAATGAGTGAATAAACAAAGTTTCTGAAACAAGAAAAAAAAAAAATAAATAAAATAAAAAATTCTTTAAAAAAAAAAAAAAAAGAGAGACAGATAGCAAAAGGTGCCTGCCGCCCCAAATGGAAAAATTGGGGGAACGTAGTGATTATCCTAGTAGTTTGATTTTATTTTTATTTTTCTCTCTTTTTTTATTTTAAAGAGAATAAAAAATAATTTTAAAAATCATTAGAAATGATATGAATTTTAAAAAAAACAAGATGATGGGAATTCAGCAGTGGTTGTCATATTGCACATGGCTGTCTTCAAAGTAGGTGTTCAGACCACTGAAGCAAGAAAATTGGGCAAAAAATTTAAGCACTAAGTATTTCTTTCAAAACCAATAGAAATTAGTCATACAGTTACCTTAGATACCTCATGTGAGTATGTATCTATTTTTTTTTGTTTCCCCTTCTTTTTTTCTTCTTTTCCTCATCTCAGTTGTTCCTTCCCTCTGAACAGATTTTTTTCCTTTTCATAGTATCTATTGTACCATTTGGATTTTATTTACTCTTGCAGGCTCTTCCACTAGGGAGACAATACAATGTTTACACATGTGGATCTGACTTCTTTCACCTGCAAATATGATCTCTAGTTGCATTCACTTACCTATAAAAGCCTTGCGTTCATCTGGCCTCATAAGTAAGTAATAATACTCCACTGTATCAACATGCCACATCTTTTTATCCAGTCTTCCATGGGCATTTGGGTTGTTTCCAAGGGGCTTTTTCTCTGAGATTATTCTCTCACCTCTGTGCATCAAATACGGAGGGGGCTCCCAGGACATACACAGATGTGACCTCTGTTTATACCCTTTGCTGTTTGTTTTCTGGTCTGATTTAAGGTCAGACTGAAAAGGGAGTCAAGGAGCAAAGACCCAAAGTAGAAGCACAGCCAAGGGAGACAGACCACTGACAGAATGACAGCTGTGCCCTTCGGGCCCTCAGTAAGCTCCCTGGCCCTTGCCTGCCGTGAAATACCTTGTCAGAATCTGTCTGTCTGTCTGTCTGTCTGTCTTTTTTGTACAGGGTTTTGCTACACAGCTTAGAGTTGTAGTGATCCTCCTGTTTCAGACTTGGCAGCTCTGGAATGACAGGCATGCAGTGCCATGCCCAGTTTCAGTGGCTGTCACGGCATGTGATACCAGGGACCGAATATGGGCCCTTGCGCTTGCCAGACAGGCACTTAGACTGCCAAGCTATCTCCCAGCCAGGATCAGTTGTTCTTAAGCCACAGCACTGCTATTTTAGACTTTGGTAAAGAAGACTGGGAGAAATATGAGATAGGATCCAAAGTTCACAATTTAAAAAACATGTCTTGGCAACACTACTGGACTTCCTCCCCTCAGATTACATCATCTCCCTTTGAACACACGCACCCTGGGGTCCTTGCCGCTTTCTCAGGAGGGCCAGGGGACCTCTTTCTCGGGAGTCTTTTTGTGGCTTCCTCAGTGCCCTGAACCAATCTGGAACATCATCCGCTGCTTTTCTTTCTCTGAAAACATTTACCTCCCCTGGTCATTTTGACTTTGGAGATGAGCCCATGTCCACGGTAGCACCTCTGACGAATAAGGTGGGCAAAGACTCACAGAACAGTTCTACAATCGTGCATGGCGTAGCAACCATGTTTGCTGTGATTTCGAGCACATCTCATAAAGGTACTCGGCCAGGGACTCTCAAAGCTGCTTCAGAAAGCAACAGGAGCGATGTGCTGAGTTTGTTCAGAAAAAGGAGGGTCATGAATGACAGTGTCTTTTACTGTAATACATTTGAAAATTTAAAATGTGGGATATATCTTTTTCTATTATCTCCATGTACTTAGTAGTTTGGGATTTTGTTAGACTTAAAAGTAACTGGAGAGCTCGTCTTCCTCAATGTTTGTGGCCCCAGCTGTGCTGAGTTGTAGCACTTTGTATACATACTTTTGGGTGCTGGGAAAGAAACATTGCTTTTTTCTACAAGGAACTCTGATTATCGGCTTGGAATAAAACACACCGATGGGTTAAAGAATTCTAAAGACATGCTAATGAGATAGGCTTAGTGCTCTTGGAAGAGGAAGAGATGGCTGTTATTTTTTATTTTTCTTGCCATGTGGTTAGGGAAATAACCACATGGTTTGTAGTTTGTAGTTTTTCCAAAAATTGTCTTGCTGGGATACAGTTTTTTTGTTTTTTCTTTTTAAATTTGAATTATTGGAGAAGAAAGGGCATGAATGAAATTGTAAAGGTGGCCCCCCTCTCCGAGTAGCCCACCCCTTACTCCAGGGAGGACTGGGACGTGTGGCTGTCTCCCAGCCCCTCCTCAGCACCCTGCTCAGTTTGGTTTCTAAGTCCTTCAAAGCTCTCCCATTCACTCGCCAAAAGGCCCAGGCATCAGGATGAGGGAAGTAAAATTTAAAATTTAGTGGGCTTGGAAAAATGCGTTTTTATAATCGGCTTGAGAGCTGAGAGGATTTGTGAAATCATTTCAGCTTAACAGCCATTGATTGCTAATAAAACAATATTTAGCTTTGTGTGGAGAACTCCAGTGGGGCAAGGTGTGGGCACCTTGTCAACCGGGCTCATTGAGCGGGGATGACGGGCCAAGGCTGGGGGTGTCCACAGCGGTGCGGGTGCTCGTCCTTCAAGGGGCGCTGTCAGTTGCCAGAGAAGCCGGTGAAAGGAAGGACGCCAAAGGCTGATGGCTGGGGTGGCATTGATGTGCCTTCACTGACTAATCAGATTGAAAGAGTCCTGTGGTATTTATGTCACTTTAATTTCTGTCAAACAATTGGAGACGACAGCACTCTATTAAGGAGAGGCTGATCCAGAACTAAAGCCAGATAAATTAGGGTTTCAGTTTAATCAAATTATCCCTTTTCTGGCTCTGGATGAAGTCAGGGAGATGGCGTCAGTCTGGAGGCTTGGAATTGACTCAATCTTTCCCCCGATTTTTAAAGAAGCTGATGAAAGGAAAAGCATTTTTACAGAGACAACTATAATAATACTGCCAAGCTAACATGCTAACACAACAGCATAACCCACAACATTTATTTCTGTAGTCAACTGTATTATTTTATTGTGAATAACCTGCTATTAAAACTGAAGTTGTATTAGAGTGAAGGGGAGAAATAGACATGGAAGAGAAATTCAGTTGAACTTTGCTGTGTAGTTTTGGGCTTTTCTTGGCATACTTTCAGAGCATTTAAAATCTCAAGTTAAAGAAAAGAAAGGCTCTGATTAGAGTCTCTTCTCTCTCTTTCTCTTTCCCAGGATGTGCCAAGCATTAAAACTGGCTTGTTTCATATAAGATGAATTTCAAACAGAATGTAGGACAGGTCAGCAAGTCAGTTGTACAGAATCCAGCAGCCGCGTGTATAACCGAAAAGAAGGTGGTGGTGCTTCCTGGGGAAGGAGATGAGGTTTTTCCACCCAAAGTAGGGCAGAAAAAAAATAACATCACCTGCAGGTTGTGGGCATGGTGAGAATCTTGCTGTGAGGAATGAGGCGGGAGAAGGAGGGAGGCTTCCAGAGAGACTGTAATGCTCTGTCCTCAGGCTGGGAGTTGCCTGTGAAGCAGAGAAGTCTGTGAAAATTCCCCCGAGCTCTCTGCTTGTAATATATTTTCTGTTGTCATAGATTTCAATACAAAGTTTTAATAGTTTTCTTGGGCCTGTTATTTAAACATTGACATTTGTCTTAGTTTTTTATTGCTGGTGTAACAAATGGTCTCAAATTTCATGGTCTAAAAAAGCGTACGTTTATTTCCTTACATTTCTATAGGCTGTAAGTTGGATGTGGATGTTTCTGGGATGTTATCAGGGGGTGGTAGGCTGTGGTCCTTCCCCGAGACTTGGTCGGGGGAGAGTCGCTGCCTCACACGTTCCAGCTTCTACAGGCTGCTGGCTGTCCTTGCTTGGTGGTCTTGTCCTCCACATCCAAGGCCAGCGGTTTGGGCTTGGGCCCTTTGCACATTGTGTACCTCTAGCCTCTGGGGCCTCTGTTGTCTGAGGACCTGTGTGAAGGCTTTGAATGGAAGGGGACAATGTCTTTAGCTCTCCACTTTAAAGGCAGCCAGGGAAATAGCACAGTATGGTCCAATAGTCCATAATAGTAGTGGGTTATCAGCAGAACTGGCAGTGTCGGAAGCTGTTGATTGAGCCTTTTATTATAGCTCAGCATAGTAATGTAGCTTTTCTTTTTTGTACCTCATGGTTAGACCTTTTCTGCTGGATGATGAAGACCAAGTCTAAGAACTCAAAAGAAGAATGAAAAATGGAAGGATATAATACAGTTAAATGGAAAGTGAGAATTTAAGGATCAAACAATGAAGAGAGAGCAAGGACGAGAGTTAGGAAACATGGCAGGAGCAAAACCATGCATTTATACACACAAGATGGTTAGGACAGTGGTCCTAGAACCTCCAACAGGTTTTTGAAACTAGCAGTGAATTGGCAGAATTCTCACCTTAACTCACTATATATGCAGATATCTGTGAACTAAGCAACTAATACCATGCTAGGAATACCTATCATTCTGGTCTCCTAAAGGCTTCTGATGTCCTATCAGTTATCAGGATACTCTCAAGTAAATGTTTGTTTGAAAGAAATAAAAAGGTGATCTCTCCCACTTCTTAGCCCGCACATCACCAGAGCATGGGACCTTGCTCCCTAGGATGTGGTGTTTCCTAAGGTCCCTGCTAGCATTCTATGAAAGAAATAAGTCCCCATACGGAAGAAAACCTTTAGACCCAACAACTATGATGGGGAATTTCTAATGTAAAAAGTCTGCGGTGCAAGAATCTAATGTTTAGATTTGGCCTTTTCCTCCTCCAAGACCTCATTAGATAAATGGGGGCAGTCTGCTCTAGGGAGCCTCAGCGCTGCTTCACTCTCAAGTTTGGGGGGTGCCAGTGTTGATGATGGTCTTGAGAAGCTGTGAAGTGCACGCCCCTCCCATCCCGCCCCCTTGTGGCCGGCTGTCTTTTACTCCTTTTGTTGCCATTTACGTAGTTCTGTTTGTATCTAACTCGATTCGCCTCTTTGTTTTTTTCAGGCTTTTATTCATTGTTTTGACTATGTGCTAGGCATATGCTACTCCTAATTTTTAGCTGTGTGTCTCTTAACAGCAACAACGAGGGCTGGGGAGATAGCTTAAAGGCTTATATGCCTCTCAGGCAAGCACAAGGTCCTGAGTTCAGCCCCCAGTACGCAACAAACAAACAAACAAAAAACCCAAATTCCTCCCTAATCCCTAAGGATTCCCTATGTTCATTTTGTGAAGGATGGAGAGGAACTGGACATTAAACTGCTTACATAGTACCTGAGGAGTGTCCCTGGGAACACTCAAATTGTTGGCACGGTAAAAAAACAAAACAAACAAAAAGCTCCAGCAAAATGAGCTGTAAGGTTGTCAGATTACTAAAAGTCAAAGAAATGTGTGACTGCAAGCCATTTCGCGGCTCATCTTTGAGTTCTGTTTGTGTCTCATGGGTTTGTTCAGTGTCTTGTGTTTCAGCGTCACTGTCCTCGTTTTCTCCTCATGGTATGGTCTGGCTGCTATTGCTGGAGGTCTGACTGGCGGACCACACTTGGAGCCCTTCCCAGGGCCTAACCCTGACACTCACGTCTTGCCTGGAGGCCTTCTATTTAGCCCCCCTTTCCTCTCAGGCCTGCCAGCCTGCTGCCCCAACTAAACAGTGATATTTAAGATGAACGTGGGCCTCTGGGTAATATCTCACATCCTTCTCCCCCAGGAGGGATTCGTCCGTGTTGACCGAGATTATGTGCTGAAGTCGGCGGAGCTAGCCAAAGCTGGAGGTTGCAAACACTTCAACTTGCTGTCCTCTCGAAGAGCCGATAGATCAAGCAAATTTTTGTATTTACAAGTTAAGGTTTGTGCGAATTTCTATCTTTAATATGCTTTGGACTAACCAGCAGGACTAAAAAATGCAAAATGTTACCTAGTGTTTAAAAATCATTAAGTGCATTTAATTATGCATTTTTCATAGCTCCAGGGGCTAATTTTGTAGGAATGTATTCAGGAAGCAGGAGTGATTTCAAAGATAACTTGAGGTGGCTTCCCTCCTTTGTGTGTGTGTTGTGGGGTGGTGGCACTAGGGAATGGAATCCAGGGCCTTGTGAATCCTAGGAAGTGCTTCAGTCCCAGATATTTTTCCTTTTTTGAGGCAAGGTGTTGCTAGTTGCCCAAGCCACCCTGGAACTTAAGAAATCTTCTCTCTCAGCCTCCCAAGTGGCCAGGATTACAGGCGGTACACACCACTGCTCTCAGCTTCTTCCCACTGTCAGTTAGACAAGAGTCAGTGCAGTGAGTTGTGACAGCTCTGAAATGTCTGGCCTTGAATTCTGAGGTGGCATTTTTGAATTGGGAGAGATTTGGAGGCCATGATCCCTAGGGTACCCTTTCCACTCAGTTCATGTGACAGCCGAGAAGGTGGAGCTTGTGCTGCCTGGGAGATTTAGGGACGCTTAGCCAGAGGCAGTATGCTAACTAGAAGCCCAAGTCTTCACACACATTTTATTTTTTAAAAATTCATATGTATTCACACATTTTATATGTTTTGTATTCTCATTGCTACAGATCCTTTTAATTTTTTTTTTAAAAGTTAAGTTTCCATTTTCTAACTTTGAAATAAAATTTGTGCTCCAGAAAGATGGGCCCTGGTTTAATGTGCCTGCCACTTAGGGCAGAGTGTAGAAGTCACCTTGCCCAGCACTGTTTCTGTTGTACATTTCTTTCACAGAGGTTCTTCTGGCTTCCACTTAAACACCTACAGCATTGGCCCGGCGGGATGGCTCAGTGGTCTAAAGCGCCTGCTTGGGAAAGTTTGGGCGGCTTCAGGGACCGCAGTTCGATCCCCGGCACCACATGCTGCGCCAGCCCTGGGGGCGGGCTGAGCCGGCCATAAAAATGAGTGAATAAACAAACAAAGGTTCTGGAACAAGAAAAAAATAAAATAAATTAAAAAAAAAAAAAACACCTACAGCATGGAGTTTGCTATATCATTAGCCAGCCCAGCTGCTTGTCCAGAAAGTCCTGGCCTTGGTCACAGCCACTTTTCCAAAACCCTCACTCTGCATTGAAATCAGTTGCTTTGAAAATGCCAGTTGCATTTTAAAAACAAAAACATGTCTGGCCCCACTCCTGCACGCATGGTTATTTGGTTGTAGTTTCCTAGTGTTTTATTCAGGCATCACACCGTAAGTGCTGTTGCACTACTGTACTGTAAGTTCTTATTTCAAGCCTCTTCTTCACCCAAAATTGTATTGGAGTTGCACTGGCCTGATCTTTAAACACAATGCTGTTTTTGTAAAATGAGATAGGAAATTAGGAACATTTTAGTAAACATCTTTATCATTGTTTTTGCTAATGATGAGCTTGTGGTAATGGACATGCCCAGATCTTTTTCCATATGGGTTATAGCCGAATTGTATCACTTCTATCCTAAAAGTTTTGGGTTTTTTTTTTGTTGTTTTGTTTTGTTTTTTTGAGACAGGGTCTCACTATGCAGTTGAGGCTGGCCTTGAACTCACTTTTGTAGCCCAGGCTGGTCTCGAACTCGCACCAATCCTCCTGCCTCAGCCTCCCAAGTGCTGGGATTACAGGCATGAGCCACCACACCCGACTTCTGTTTTTTTTTTTAATATTTTTGGTACAAGGTCTTGCTATGCAGCTTGGATTTGTAGTGATCCTCCTGTCTCAGCCTTCCCTGTACTGGGATTACAGGTATGTACCCCCACACCCAGACTTGATGGCCCTTGGGCAGGGCTGGTAAAGCATGTGGTGCCAGGGATTGAACCAGGTCCCTGCACTTGCCTAAGCAGGCACTTTATCCTAAGAGAGTATTTGAAGGCACATGAAGATTAATGAGCCACAAGTAAAGTTAAGGCAAGACTGACAGTTTTAACTTTTTAGAATTTCTTTAGAATGACCAGGGATTGAACTCAGGACCCTGTACTTGCCAGAGAAGCACTTATTCTACTGAGCTATCTCCCCAGCTCCTGAGTTTTTTCTTTCTTTCTTTTTTTTTTTTTTTTTCAAAATACACATGTGGTTTATGAAAAGTATTATCACATAGCATATTTTGTTCTGAGTGGCAAGGTAGATATTCATACCTTTTAGGAATCACAATATTAAGTGTATTTTATCATCTTAAGGCCAATGCAAGGATAAAGGAACTACTGCTGCTGACCAATAGGGCTATAATAATGACTCAATTAAATAAAAACAGCAACACTATCTGTGCTGAGCACTGTTCTAAGGCCTCTTGTGTGCATTTGTGTGGAAACTGAGTAGCCGGACACTGAGATCCCCAGCGGGGCAATGGTGGGGCTCGAACCTAGGCTATCTCATTCCAGAGCCTGTGCTGCTAAGCGTTGTATAAGGAGAGGCTCTTGCCGCTGACACATGAGAGCCATGGCTGAGCCTCAGCAAGCAGTTGACTGGATTACCTGCAGCATGGCATTATGGGTGAGGTCAATTAAAAGGACAGAGAGGACAACCAAATTGTCCACTCAGAGTGATCCTAAACAATAATAGTTGCATCTAGAATTTGAAATATGATCTTCCCAGAATAACCTTTAGTTTCTTTTCTCTCATTGGTGAGACAAAATACCCAATTTTGAAGGTAAAGGAGGACAGGTTTATGTAGCTCACAGCTTATGGGCTGGCTCCAAGGCAGCGTGGCAGTGGAAGATACCAACATGAAACGAGTGGAAGGGGAGAAGCAAGCCTCCTTCCCTGCCTTACATTGTATGCAGTTTACCCACCGTAGGGCACGTGTCACACTCACACCCCCAGTCCCAGAACTGGGATAAATCAGTCACAAACTCCACATTCAGCCTCCCCCTGGCCCCATGGCTAAATGAGGTTTGGGGAACATCCAGTCACAAACTGTAGCAACCTTCCAGCTACTGTGTGTTATGCCATTTCTCCTAATTATTCTTGATGTCCTCAGCCTGCTTATGTGTGAGCTACCCCTCACAGCCAGTTGGAGAGACTCCTTTATTCTTACTTGCCTTGAGGACAGATCCCTCTTGACATCAGTTTCGCTGCCTGCACTGTGGAGGCGGTACTCGCCGGTGCTGTGGGGATAGCTGTTGGGGTGTGGTGCCCCGGTACCCTTGCCACTGTGATGACCCTTGACCTTAAGGAATTTTTAATTTGCTTGTCTTGGAGAATCCTTGAGGTCACCTTCAAGACTGCTTCTCCACCAGGAAGTCTCACAGGTTGTAGCAGGTAGTCATACCTGCAGCTCTGAGGAATTAAAAAGAAAGGAAATCAGCAAGGGGGAAAGCTTCACAGGTCGAAGACCAGTGGGCAGTTGCAAGATTTCCAACAGGCCTCGCCCAGCCAGCTGCACCACTGCACAGAACTTCCCAGTCAGGTGGCTGTGTACTAGAGAAGCTCGCCTAAGCCTAGCACTGTAGGGTCTCTCAAGAGCCTGTCACAAGGCACGACTAGGCTGCCCACAACTGCAGGAGATCAGGGGGGATGCAGGTGTTCAGACTAGACCACGATGTTTTTATAAAGCGTTAGGGGCAATGGATGATTGTAGCCATGTAGGGAATGGTGGAACCTTCCTGGAATTGGGGTTCCCAGGTACAGGCCAAGGGCTAGCCTCACAGGCTTGCTTTTTGAAGGACGGCAGTTTCAGGCCTGAGCTGTCTGCTTTTTTAGCAGCATGCATATGGTGATAAAATAAAACACCTTTGTGTTAAAAATGAAGAAAGAAATGTTTATATAAGCATGTGTAGATGAATCTTCATGGCAGCATTATTAATCAAAGTCAGCATGAAACCACCAAGATATCCTCAACTGATGAGTGGACGAATGAACTGTGACAAAGCAATATGATAGGGTATTATTAACTATAAAAGGAGTAGTACTCAGCTTGCTTCAGCAGCACATATCCTAAAAGGAACATCCAGAATTGGTCTGTGTTGACTACTGAAAGTGCTTTTTGTCTTAACAGGGAGAAACAGAAGCCAGGGTTGAAGAATTAAAGTTTGATCGTTACTCAGTATTTAGGCCTGGGTAAGTATTCGTGCTGGGCCTGAACCTGCAGCACAGTTGTTTCAACTCTCGAAGCCAGTTTCTCACCTGGAGGGGCTGTCACCGAA
This sequence comes from Myocastor coypus, assembly GCA_004027025.1. Classification (NCBI taxonomy): domain Eukaryota; kingdom Metazoa; phylum Chordata; class Mammalia; order Rodentia; family Myocastoridae; genus Myocastor; species Myocastor coypus. The sequence continues at coordinate 12,089 of PVJA010030398.1, read as the reverse complement.
CAGGTCTAGGATAAGAAGGACAGCTTGGGGGTGTATGGCTTTTCTACTCAGCTGGTAGCTCACACATTTCTCGTTGTATCTCCTTATGGCTTTCTCCTCTGTATGGCAGATATCTGTTTCCTCATCCTGGAAGGACACCAAGCTACGGGATTAGTCTTGTCCCATTCTTAACCCTGTTCTCTCCCTGAAGGCCATCTCCAAACATGGTCATATTGGGTGTGAAGATTTCAACATACACATCTTGAGAGGACACAGCTCAGGGTCGTGCCCACCATGATCTGTGTGCAAGTTACTGACTCTTCCTTTGCTTTGCTTTTCTCCCTAGATTTCTCTTATGTGACAGGCAAGAATTTCGCCCAGGTGAATGGCTAGTTAGGAAATTCTTCAGCTCCTTACCAAACTCCTGGGCCGGTGGCCTCTCTGTGCAAGTGATCACTGTGGTAAGAGCCATGCTGAACAATGTGGTGAGGCTCGGCAGCAAGGAGATGGAAGTGCTGGAAAACGAGGCCATCCACGCCCTGGGGAAAGCGGACAGCTCGCTCCAGTTGTGACCTGCCAACCTCAGCGCTCAGTCTCTAACTTCAGGGTCTAAGGAAATGTTGGTGTGCGTGACCATCGTCATTTCACAGTTCTCATCCCCACCGATCTAAAAACAGCTGTGCTCTATAGCGCAGGTTTAGAGGGAGCTTTGGGAAAATGGAGATTTGTTGGCTTTATCGCAAACTGCCTCAGAATTTTGGGGCTGCCGGCTTAGAAATGTCATTTGCAGAGTCACCATTAGGTACCACATAGATGAGTGCCGTGCTGAAGTTGTTGACATCATAGCCCTTCAGTTACACAAATGCTCATTAATGGTGCGTACCTGGGTAAGCGAACGCAGGGCCTTCACTGCCTTAGAAGGTACTATAAAAAATAAGACCAAGCTTGCATAATTCATGGGGCACAATTGATAGAAGAATAAAAACAAATGGACATAGCCTAGATGCAGCATAGATTATTTTTTTAAAAAAAAATGCCTGCAGCCTTTGACTGTGGGATAATAGCAGTTTCAGTGCTCATGCTTGCTGTGTTCCTGTCTTTACATATTTATGCTTTAATCCTATGGTCTTTACAAAGTGATATTGCTGTGCTCATATCTTGCAGCCTTTTCTTTAAGGCTTTTAAAAATCCTTGTAGCTTAGATGGGAAAGCTGGGGCCCACTGTGGCTAGGTGTGCACCCTGAGAGTTCAGAGCTGGAGATGTGCGGCTAAGGAGTGGCAGAACCAGGGTCCTAACCTATCCCAGCCTGAACATTGGCAGTACCTGCTATTTTTATCCACTCTGCAAGTGCACTGTCTATCTTTATACTTGCAGGTAATTATTTGTATATTTTGTAGGTGAACAACATGCAAATATTTGGGTCTAGGGTCCTCCAAAATATTCAGATTGCTAGGAAGATTCTGAGGGCTTGAGGTGCTGCAAGTTTCACACTAGCAAAGGGAAAGGAGGATACGCAAGCAAGGACCAAGCCGGAAAGGAGCACTTGCTTACTCAAAGATGTTTAACAGACTCCTTTGCTGCTCTGTTGTGGTGTGGACGGGGAAAGGCTGCTAGAGAAGGGTCTGCTTTCAGAGAGACAAGCAGCCATGTTTCCTGCTGCGATGCGAACCTCAAGGGGCAAGATTTTGGCCCTCATCCTTCTGGCCTAGGGGCTGCCATGGAATGACTGGGTGCTACCAAGGGCTTCTGCAGGTACCCCAAGTGTTGCAGACAGAAACAGGCCTTGCCGGATATCAGGGAGCTGTGCTGAACACATGAAAAGTTGGATGAGCCCTTGTAACTGCAAGTCTTGAGTTCCTTCTGCAAAAGCTCCCTCAGACCCTCCCGTGGCCCTGGGAACACCAGTGAACACCCTCAGCCAAGGGTGCTGAGCAGATAGTGTGGCAGTGGCCGACAAGCCAGATGGTTCTGTGCTGTAGGAGTTGACAGCGAAGGAAGAGAACATTCAAAGAGCCGAGCAATAGTGTGTCATCTCCACTCAGTACATTTATGTCCTAGGCCAAGCTATGTAAACCATGCCAGAGAAATTACAGACACAGTCCACATCCTGTGGTACAAACGGTGTAAGAGAATGAATGGGAAGGAAAGAAACGCAAGCAAGCAAATGGTAGATGACAAGCAAGCGACTCCTGGAACACCAGGGGAACCTATTTTGGGAATGATGGTGAGGAAGAATCTACTGAGCCATACAGCAGCCAGTGATGAGCAAGGAGTAAAAGGCCGATGTTGTGTCCATGGTGAAGGGTTGGGTTGGGCTGGAATGCTAGGATTGCGCAGGGCCTCTTGGGCCGTGGTGTTTATCCTAACCAAGGGCCAAGCAGGTGAGCCTGTGACACAGAAAGGTCACCTACCTACTGAGATCACTGCCCCATTCCATAGGCACTCTGCGGTGGAAGAGGCACGGGGACCTGCTTTCTTACATAGCAGCAGGATGGTTCATCTAGGCACGTCTTGCAAAAATCAGGTTACTTATTTCCCATTGTTTAGGATAGAGTTGGCGCTTCTGATATATGAACTTTTTCCTTTTTAATAGTGAGGATTCAAGCCAGGACTAAGCTACACAACCAGTTTTTTTTTTTGTTTTTTTGGTTTTTTTTTTTGTATTTAGTACAGGTTCTACAGGGTCTCACTATACCAATTGGATTTGTAGTGATCCTGTTTTTCAGCCTCCCAAGCATTGGGATCACAGGCACGTGCCACCATGCCATCTCAGCTGCCATTTCAGCGCGCCTCAGGGACGGGACCAGTGAGGCACACTGGGGCGAGCCCGCGTTGCTGTCTCTGCCTAGGTAGGCATTTCAGTCCGCTGAGCTATCTGGCTGGCGTTTTCATACTTCTTGGGACAGGCTCGCTAAATTGCTCAGGCTGAGCTCACATTTGTGTTCCTTCTGACTCGTCTTCCCACAATGCTGGGATTATGGGCCTACACCACAACGCAGGATTTATAAACATCTTGGTTTTTATAGTTCTCTGTTAGTGCGGCCCCAATTTCCATTTTGTGTTGGAAACTAAGAGGGCAGATAATGGGCTCAAGATGACGTCAACACAAGGCCCAGGACCTCGGGCCGCGTAGGGACCGCATGCCAACAGCATCACCGCTGCGGGGTTTCCGTTGCTGGGCTCGGGGCTGCGGAACGGCACTTCTGGGCAAGCTCGGCCAGGGCTCCAGTGGACAGAGGCCACCAAGCAAACAATCCCGCTGCCTCCGACTTGCTGACCGCACTTCCTCCTTGTTCACAGTCGCATTACGTCACCGCCGGGATTGGGCGGGGCCGAGATCTGGTACCGCCCATCTGCCGCACGTGATCTGTGACGCGACCTCACTGGCCTTGCTCCGCCCATATAGCTCACGTGACTAGCGCGGGCGCTTCAAAGCCTGCCTCTCGCCCCGCCCATCTTTCTCCAGTGGCCAGTGCGCCGGCTCATTCCCCAGCAACCGCCCCCCTGTCCCACGTGACCTCCAGGCCGGAAGCGCTCAGGCCAGCGCGTGTCCGCGCGTCTCGGCTTCCGCCGGGATCCCAGCTCTCCGCGCGTGCGCGCGCTCACGCTCGTCCCCGGGTCTCGGACAGGAGCTAGGCGGCGACCACGCGCGCGTTACCAGCCCGTCCCCGCCCCCAGCCGCACGGGCTCCCGGACTCAGCCACCATGTGCTCCTTAGCGCCGGGCGCTGTCGGTGGGTACCTGGGCCCCAGAACCCCGCCGCAGGATCCGCGCTGCGTGGGCCGGGGCGGGGTCCCGTACGGGGGGCGCGGGTGTGGCGCGAGCGGCGCTCGCCTAGGCTCTGAATGTCGCGTGTGCTAGGTGGCCGGGCCGCGGTAGAGGACGACGACGACCTGCCAGAGCTGTCGGACAGCGGGGACGAGGCTGCGTGGGAGGATGAGGATGAGGACGAGGCCGAGCCGGCCCCGGGCCGGCGCCAGACGCCCTGCCTGTTCTGCCACAGGTTCGTGCGTCGGGCCGCGGCGACGAGCAGGTCCCGCGGGTGGCGGGAGGCGTGCCGAGCCTAGCCGGCTGTCCGGGAGCAGCCGTGGCCTGCCATCGGATGTGCACCCTTGTACGCCACCCAGATACTCAAAAGAAAGCACAAAAAAGTAGACCATAAACAGCGCACCCCAATCCTTCTAAGTCAGCATGGGATCTAGGAGTCGTTTGCGGTCTCTATCCAGGCTGGCCTCGATTAGCGCAGATTAGTTTCCAACTCCGGGCAGTGCTTCTGTCTCAGCCTCCTGAGTGCTGGATTAGACCGCTGCGTGTCATCATGCCCCGCCTCGATGTAGTTTAAATGAAAACCTGCGGAGGTGATTTCAGTGCTGTCTGAGTTTGAGAGTCACACTAACCTAGATATCCTTTTGAGACACTAACATACTCCAAGATCACCTCTCTTAGGGAAGGCCTTCCCTCTTACCAGTAAGGAATTGGTACTTTTTTTGTAATTTTACTTTGGGTAAAAGAGGTAAACTTGTGCATGGTCACAGAGCTATAGCTAGTATTCTCAGACAAATTCTTCCTGTTTAAAATTTTGCCAGATAGGGCTTCAACTGCTCTGGCCAAGTAGGCATGCAAGAGACTGGACTGGTGTTGCTGCTGTTGCTTTAATGAACGCCCCGTTCACCCTGCCATTATTGACACCGTGTGGTGTGGGTGGGTGGCACGTGAAGGGTGCAAATAACCTGACTTGGTAAACGTTGGACCCTGGACTTGTATGTAGGAGAAGTGTGCAGGGCCTCTGCTGAGTGTTATCTTAGGTGTCCTTAAGCTTTGCAGGTCGCATAGTAAAGAAGCTTGAGCATCCCAGTGTCTGCAACGCAAGTGCTGTGGGAACATGGCAAGAGCCATTGGAAATAGGGCACTTTGGGCATGTGCCAGCTGTAAAGTTATATTGTAGCCTCTATTGCTAAAAGCAGTTCGAGCTGAGCTACTTGAAAGCTTCTGGAAAAGAGTTGATTACTGGGGAGGAGAAGAGTCCAGGAGGAGTTTTTGTGACTTGAGATACACAAAATCTACAGAAGGGAGCTCTCTTGAAAGCCATTTGATAAATTTGGTGCTGTCCGAAGTATAGTTAACTTAAGTCATCAATTTGTATAACTTTTACTTAATTGGAAATTGAATAAATCAGCTGAGGGGGAGAAAAGTATTTTACATATAGTGAATGCTTAGTCTCAGGGTTGTTCAGTGAGTCTGCCCTTTGATATTTCAGGTTATTCACATCTGCTGAAGAGACATTTTCGCATTGTAAGTCAGAGCATCAATTTAATATTGATAGCATGGTCCATAAACATGGTAAGTACTTGGGAAGTTTTTCAAACTTTCAAGATCTTTATTTTTATACAAGTGTGATATAGTGAGACATACAGTAGCAGCTTTGCTGATGAAAATGTTTTTGACAAGTGCTTTTGAGGAAAGATTATTAAATCAGTCTTCTACGCAAAATTTACTATATTTAAGCTTACCATGGCCGCATAATTCAAAAGATGGAAAAAAAAACTAGCATGTGAGTGCATTTCATTCTTAGAACTTGAAGATCAAAGATAGAAATGGTCCTTGGGAGAGGTAGTAGATCCTTATGAGAACAGAGATGATCAAGTGAGAGCATAACATAAATTTGGAGGTCTACAGGACTGAGTTTTACCAGCTGAGCATGGAAACACACAGATCTATAATCCCAGGCTTGGGGCTTGAGGCAGGAGGATTGCCAAAAGTTTGAGGTCACCCTGTCTAAATAACAAAACCCCTGTGTTTTATAAGTTTGGTTAGAAAGTATGGAAGGTGGACCGAGGACGTTAAGGTAGTGTGCAGAATATTCAAGTGGTGTGTCTGCTGATTTGCATCAAAGAGAACATAAGGCTTTCTACTTCTTCAAGTGTATATGTAAGTTGTGCTGTTCCACTAAAATTACCTAAAAATAGAACTGGCCTTTTGGTGCCTGCCTTTATTAGCACATAGAATAGACATTGTTGAGGAATGGCACCTACTAGACCGATGTTTAAATCTCAGATAAAAATGTTACGTATCTGTAAATTTTAAATTCAAGTGCAGCTACTTTTGGCAATCATACAAACAATAGTCTGACTTTCTCCCATTTTTAGTGTATTTTAAATTGAATGGCAACTATATTTTATATGTAGTTTTTCACTGTGCAGTGGAGTTTTTGTATGCTACTAAAACATTTCTCAATAATAATGTTCTCATGAATAATGTTCTGTTTGTCTCATAACAGATAACAAATACTGTTTCTACTTTGCTTTGTCTTAAGTGGTGCTTTGTTTCTGGAAATAGGCTGTGCCTCACTGCTTATTTGCATTATTTAATGTCATGGAAAAACGAGTAGACTGTATATTCTGTTTTGACAAAATTATGTTTTTGTAGGCACCGTAAAGACTAGAGACTTAGAAACTTAATCTTTGATATTTATTGCCAGATACTTGGTTAAAATTGAGGGCTTAATTTTTCAGATTTTTATAACTGATGAATGAATTCCAAAAATTAGATTTCTATTTTTCTTCAGAAATAGAGGAAAAACACTTAAAAATTTTGTTATTTAGGGTTATTTCTCAGATAAAATACGTAGAAATATGAAAATTATAATTTCTAGGGGCCCGGCGGGATGGCTCAGTGGTCTAAAGCCCCTGCTTGGGAAAGCTTGGGCAGCTTCAGGGACCACTGTTCGATCCCCGGCACCACATGCTGCGCCAGCCCCGCCCTCGGGGCGGGCTGAGCTGGCCATAAAAATGAGTGAATAAACAAATAAAGATTCTGAAACAAGAAAAAAAAAAAAAAAGAAAGAAAGAAAATTATAATATCTAATTGTTAAAAAATAAATTCAAGAGAGCCGGGCATGGTGGCGCATGCCTGTAATCCCAGCACTTGGAAGGCTGAGGCAGGAGGATCACTGTGAGTTCAAGATCGGCCTGGACTACAAAAGTGAGGTCAAGGCCAGCCTGAACTGCATAGCTAGACCCTATCTCAAAAGGACAAAAAAAAAAAGACAATAAATAAATAAATAAATTCAAGAAAAAAATTCAAAATATAGATGCCATTTAGAGATTAGAAATATTTTCATTATCTAGTTGGAGGATCCTTTATTGAGCAGGTCACTTAAATAGAATGCATATTAAAATAGATGAATTATCTTTTTCCTTTAGGACTTGAATTTTATGGATACATTAAGCTAATAAATTTTATTAGACTTAAGGTAAGTTTGCAGCTTAATTTAAAATTTTGTTTAGAAATACAAGAAATGCCACTGCCTCTCATTGCACTAATTATTTACAGGAATGTGAGAAACTTAAATTTGATACTGTAATGCAGGAATTAAGGGCATTAGGCACTGCTACAACATAAAACACTACTCTGTGTGTGTGTGTGTGTGTGTGTGTGTGTGTGTAGTTAAAAGTATCATTCTGACCAAGAGATAAAATCATTACTGTGTAAAAAAAAAAAAAAGTAATTCAATGTCACATAATGGGAAATGCTGATGGTAAAATCAGCAGTGATTTCTAGTATGATTGCGAGTACTTTTTTTTTCTTCAAATACTGTTCCTTTTTTGGTGCAATTTAAATGACTTGTTATTGTCACTTTCCCTGAATCCAAAAAGTAGAAAATTCTGCACTGAAATCACTTACAATAACTGGTCAGTGTAGGTCCCTTGTATAGTGATTCTGTGTAATGTAGACCTGATTTCTTTTTATAATTTCCCTAGTTTTTACTGGGAAGATTTGTGATTACATACAGTGTATAACCATACAATTAATTTTATATCCAGAATCCCACAGTTGAGTATATGAATTCCATATACAACCCAGTGCCTTGGGAGAAAGAAGAGTATTTGAAGCCAGTGTTAGAAGATGACCTTTTACTTCAGTTTGGTAAGATGAACAGAATGTGTCTGATGTGGCAGAATAGTGAAGAGTTACAGGAAAATATACAAGTGGACTCCCTTCTCTGTGGTTTTATTTTTCACATTTTTAGTTATATACTGCCACTGCAGTGTGAAAGTACTAAATGGAAAATTCTGGAAACAATTCATGAATTTAAATTGCATGCTCTACCTAAGTAATGCGATGCATTATTATGGCATCTAGTGTGTGTTATTAGGATGTGTGTGTCGTGTCCAGCCTATCCGCATTGTGTGTGCTTTCCACTCCTTAGTACCATATCATTTTTAGTTAATTAGTAGCACTTTAGGGTTGACTGTCACAATACTGCAGTACTTGTGTCCAAGTAATCCTTTTTGAGTGAGACAAAGTAACTCACAAAACTTATTAAAGTTGTAGGGTTTTTTTATTATTATCGTAAATCTCTTACTGTGGCTGATTCATAAATTTTTTGGTAGCCTTATAGAGCAAAAGCCTAGTGTATATACAATTCAGTACTGTCTATAGAAACATTCACTGGGGATCATACCCTCCATGGTTAAGGAGTGATTAACTTTACAGTTTTCTCAAGACCTCATCAGGTAATAGATTTTTTTTTTTTTGAACTGTGAATCAGACTCGGGATGATGAGTTTGTGAGGCAGGCTCTTTGCCTCTGAGCTATGTCCCCAGCCTAGTATCATTGATTTTAATAGAAAACTTGACTCACTTAAAAACTGACAGTTACAGTAAATATTATTAGGGGGGAATTTATTTGTATGAGCTTGTTTGATCGTTTTATGTGAGGTTTTTTGAAACAGGGAGCCTGCAGAGAATAATTTTTAATTACTGGACAGTGAGCTTAAACTTTAAAGTCAACTGAATAGTTTTTACTGTTTCTGTCTCATATTCAGATCACATAATTTACTTAATATGTCCAATTTTAGGAGATTTTATTTTAATGTAGGACATATTCCACTCAAATTTTCATGAGCTGATCCTCATTCACTGACTTAGGCTTCTGTTCTGACAGTCTCATTTGTTTTTTTAATTCATTTTATTTATTTATATATTTGGTACAGGGTCTCCATAGGCAGCTCAGTAGTGATCCTCCTGTCTTCAGCCTCCCCAACCCTGGGATTACAGGCGTAGGCCACCACACTTGTTCTCAGTGGCTGGCTCCGCCCACCTCAGGGTGTGGTCGTAGCAGCATGTGGTGGTGGAGATTGAACCCCATTCCCTCCACTTGCCTAAGCAGGCACTCAGTCTGCTGAGCTATGTCTATGGTCCTCTTATTTTTTGTTTTATTTATTTATTTATTTTTGTCTTTTTAAGACAGGTTCTTGTTAAGAAGTTCCAGGCTGGCCTTGAGCTCACATTTGTAGCCCAGGCTGGTCTCAAACTTGACCAATCCCCCTGTCTCAGCCTCCCAGTGCTGTGAGGGCTGGGATTATAGGCGTGCGCTACCCCACCCGGCTTTCTCGCTCATTTCTCACCCATGGCATTCTTTAGTTATTTGCTCTGTGCCTTGGTTTATTCCTTTTGCACAAAAGTCTTCTGAAAATTCTCTTGGTCTCTTGTACTGTTTAAACCTAATCTGTAGAAGTGGAATTGTATATTCTTCCTCTTCTTTTGAGATGGGGTCTCACTGTGGAGTCCCAGCCAGCCTGAACTTGCAACACCTCCCACAGCCTCACAAGTGCTGGGAACACAAGTGTGGTATTTTGTAAATTAGCTTCATATTTAACTTATGTTTACTGAATTCTTTCTAGAGCAGATTAACAATTTGTTTATAGTAAAATTTAAATTAAAAACTTTCTTTTTTTTTTTTTTTCTTTTTTTTTTGAGACAGGGTCTCGCTATGTAGTTGAGGCTGGCCTTGAGCTCACTTTTGTAGCCCAGGCTGGTCTCGAACTCACACTGATCCTCCTGCCTCAGCCTCCCAAGTGCTGGGATTACAGGCGTGAGCCACCACGCCCGGCAAAATTAAAAACTTTCAATACTAAGAATTTAGATATTCAGGGCCAGTGAGATGGTTCAGAGGTCTAAAGTATCTGCTTAGGAAAGCTTAGGCAGGGCTGGAGAGATAGCTCAGTAGAGTAAGTGCTTGCCTGGAAAGCACAAAGTCCTGAGTTCAATCCCTGGTACCACAGAAATATAAAGAAAGTGGAAAGCTTAGGCAACCATAGGGACCGCTCTTCAATCCCCAGCACCACATGCTGTGCCAACCCCACCCCCAGGGCTGAGCTGGCCATTAAAAAAAAAAAAAGAATTTAGATATTCAGTAATATCAGTTTTTTTTTTTTTTTTTTTTTTTTGAGTACCAATAAGACTTTTTATTCGTTGTATTTTCCTGAGGAAAGAAGGGAAGGAAAAGTCAGCACACGTGTTACAAAATGATTAGAAAATAGGAAAGAAAGTATAGCGGGGTACAGCAACATCAACTGTCAAACAGACACCCCAGTGAAGGGGTCACCAAAGCCCAAGGGGCCTTGGTCCTGGCAGTTCAGGAATGATGTGAAGGGTTCAGGGAAAGAACAGACAGGTATATACTTTCCCACCCTCCATCCCTCTCCATAAATTCAAGATTTCACACAAAGCTTTGGTTTCTAGCAGTAAACATGGAGTTACATTCATTTGTTTCCTATTAAACAATCTTGAGGCCACTTTGACATAACTTTCTTACACCTGCATAAATAAAAGTTCCTGAGTGACTTGAATATACATTCATTCTCCCTTTCCTGGTCTCCTGACCCCACTTGCTTCTCTAGGATTACAAATTGAGTAGGTTTGATCCATCCAAAAAGCAGGTGTTTGGCATGAATGGCATCTAGTCACAATCTTGACTCAGGAGGTTGGGAACAAGGGGTAGGGGATTCTTGCTCCTTCAGGATTTCTGCCTAAGTCATTTAAGAGTTGCAGAGATACTTGTATGTGTGTGGGGGTGTGTAGATTTTCTTTAGGGGGAGAAGGTTTTAGGACAGATTTAGCTCCAAATAGGAAACGAGAGACTACAAAAGATGGTTCAGGATCCCCACTTCAAAAAGAGCCTCCCCCAACTTATTTTTCAGATCCTTTTGCCTGGTGCAGAAAATTCAGTCAAAGATGCTTTGGCTATTTTTTGCTCAATACAAAAAGAATTTTGTAAACAATAAAACCCCAAAAGAACATGGAGAAAAGATCAACATGTATTTACACAAACTAGGCCACCTAGCAATCACCAACTCAGAGACTCATCAAAGTCCTACAAAGCACGGACAAATACAGTAATTAAGAGGGGGGCAGCATTCGGGGGAGACAAGAAACCAGGATCAGACACACACTACCCAATGCGTTCTATTGCATTCGTCCCGTCTCAACACAGTGAGGTAGGTCTGCAGTGATCTCACAGCATGGAAACGAAACCCCCCTTTTCTCTTTTAGCTATCAAGACACTATTCATCACTACTGCAGCAGGGCAGGACTCTGGCTCCCGGGGCCAGAGGCCCTCTCTCATGGGTCTCTCTGGAAGCCAAGAATGTTGAATGGTTCATGATTTTAATCCTTACTTCTTCATATAGCCAATCCTGCCCAGCACAGAATGGGCACAAGGGTATTGGTCTTAAAACTCAGCCTTACCAACTTACTTTTCTTCATACACCTACACACACACACACACAAACACCCTGTTGTGCATTGTCAAGCTTGGCTTATCTTTATAGCCTATGATGGATCAGATATGTAAAGCAAGCCCCATACCCCTAGGATTAGACAACAACCATCACATCACCTAACCTCAGCTTCTTTTCTGAGCCTCTTACCTGGCCCAGCCTCTCCTAACTTCTCTGCACCACTTTTTCTATTTAGACTAATTTCTAATCTTCCAGTCAAAAGTTCAAGTCGTGGGACAATCCCTTTAAAACCTAGCCTCCTATCAAACATGTTTAAGGTGGAGGGGGTTTCAAGAGGATACATGGCAGAAGATTCAACTCTAATTGGCAGAAATGAGGTAGTTCATTTGATAGGCTCTGCACTCCAAATGTTTGCTCTCCATAGTGATAAAAACAAAAAGCATTCCTGCTGTGCAGACCTGGAGCTGCTGCCGACTTATCCCTGAGATTGCTCATGTACCTGAGAACACAGTGCAGGAATGAGGGCCTTAGATTAAAATATACAAAAATACAAAGCCAGAATATTTATATTATGAAAAAAAAAAG
>PVJA010030397.1:0-25841 GCA_004027025.1 Myocastor coypus | reverse complement strand
AAGTACTTATATTAGGGAGACTATACGATATTTACACATATAGGTCTGGTTTATTTCACTAATGAGTATATGTTCAATATACATCCATTTATATATGAAGTCTTCAAACTTATCATTTTTTATGGATGAGTAGTATTCCATTGTATAAAAATACCACATTTTCCTTAACCATTCTTCAAATGATGGACATTTTGGTTGTGACAATATGCAGTATGTCAACTTTCAAAGAAAAAAAGGGGGAAAAGAAAAAAAAAAGTAATGTGGATTTAGAAAGGTTAATGTTTAGTTGTTTGATCAATCTTATATACCTATATGTATTAATATAAACTGATCCGATGATGAAAATACGTAATATAACCACTGTTAAATTTAAACAATAAAAGAATTGAAAAATAAAATAAAATAAAATATTAAAAAAAAAAAAAGAAAAGAAAAGAAAACTCCACTGGAAGACACTGAGCAGCTTGCAAATAAATATGCATTATGTTAAGTGCCAAAAAAAAAAAAAGAAAGGGAAATACTTGTTGTTATGGTTTGTTTATAGATGTCTCCCCAAAGCCTCACGTGGTCATGAGGGGTGAACTTTACTAAGATGGATGAATGTAGAGTTTATGATTGGCTCATTGTTTAATGCTGGGATTGGAGACAAGAGTGCTACACCTGCCTTAGGGCAGGTAGCCTGCATACAACATGAGGGAGTAAGAAAGGCTTGCTCCTCTCCTTTTTTCTCCTGTTGCCTTTGCTATCTCGCAAAGCCATGACTCTTGTCTCTCTGCCATGTGCCAATCTGTTTTGGAAGCTGCCAATTATGGACCAAAGCTTTCACAAACTGTGAGCTAAATCAACCTTCCTGTCTTAATTACTTTTTACTCGTTGCTGGGACAAATACCCAACATCAAAATGAAAGAAGATTTTCTTAGCTCATAGTTTGTGGAGGTTTCAGTGGATACTCTGCTGGTTCCAAGTCAAATGGCAGCAGTACATGGTGGCAGAAAAAATAAAGAGCAGAGGAGGAGCAGCAGCTGTGGCAGCCATCAAGCCTCTGTCTTCCAAATTCTGCACCAGGGCTTAACCGTGAAGATCAGACCTCCAAAGTGGCGTGGCTGCAAAGATCAAGCTCCTCCAAAGACCAGGACTTCTCCAAAGAAGCAGAACAGGGCAGCACAAAGTCTTCCTCAACACCTTTTTATGCACTTTTTGTGCTAAGTCACTTCAGGGTGGCCCATTTGGCCCTAGGGTGGAGCCAATCACACCCCAGGGCAGGCCCTCCACATCCTGCAGAATGGGGTCCCCACAGCCTAGAACTTGCTGAGCCACTCCAGCCAAGCTTCCTCAAGTTGACACAATGTATCAACTACCACACTTTTCTTCCTTAATTTTGGACTTCAGGTACTTTGTTTTAGCAGTGAGTAATAAGTAAGAACTGTTATCTCCCATATGATGTTAAGATTTAGATCAAAAGCATCCTTAAAATTCAGTATGTAGGTAATTGGCTCATAGAAGCACTATATCCATTAGCAATGCGTCCACTGATTAATCCACAGCTAAACATCCTGGTAGGAATGAGGAATGAGAAAAGAGTCATGGTGGTGTAACCTGAAATGCCTATCTCCCTCCTGGCCTCTTTCCTCCTCTCTCTACCTGTAGCTGCTATGATGTGAGCAGCTCTCCTCCCCTGGAACCCTTAGGTCCAGCTAACTATGAGCTGAAAACATAAGCAAAAGTAAGCTCATCCTCCTTTAAGTTGTGAATGTTGAATATTATGTCCCAGTAAAATGAAAGTGACAAGCTAGCATCTCTTAAAATGCAAGCATATGAACACATATGTAGTACCATCTACAAGCTTTGGTTTCTTCAAAATCAAAGCCATTGGATCTGGAATGTCATGTGGCCTTTTGTTCCCATTAATACTCATGTGCACAAACCTTGAAACATCATTATAAAATAATTTGTCCATGAAAGATGTATTGCAGTTAGAGTCTACTAAGAAGAGAAGTGGTATGAAAATTCAGTTTTAAGAAAATCAGCTTAGTGCCGGCAAGATAGCTCAGCAGTCTAAAATGCCTGCTTAGGCAACCACAGGGACCATGGTTCCATCCCCAGAACCACATGCTGCACAAGCCCCACCCCCAGGGCAGGCTGAGCTGGCCATAACATAAGTAAATAAATTTAAACAAAAAGAAAAAGAAAATCAGTTTAGTCATTTCAAAGTAATTTGTATACATGCACTAGCACTTCCTGCCCAGCAGATTGCAAAAAAAATGTCACCAAAGGGAAAAATGCTTGCAAAATAGTTGAGGGAAGCATCCCTGAAAAGTTACTCCATAAACGAGAACACTGCAAAAATTATTAAAATCAATTTTGCCAAAATTCTAAATATTAATCAAAAGCTTATGTTCAAATTAAGGAAAACCAGGGCTAAGATAGCTCAGCAGACTAAAGTACCTGTTGATTTTTTGTAGCGGGTTTGCCATGAGAACACAGGTGTAGTGAAAACCACCACTAAATCAAAACCAACATGAGAAAGGAAAAGACTCATACTGATATTGTTGTCTTCAGACGCCTGGGCTCCTGCAAGTCCACCACCACCAGCCATCTAATCTACAAATGCGGTGGCATGGACAAAAGAGCCATTGAAAAATTTGAGAAGGCGGCTACTGAGATGGGGAAGTATGCCTGGGTGTTGGACAAGCTGAAAGCCGAGCCTGAGATATCACCATTGACATCTTCCTGTGGAAATTTGAGATCAGCAAGTATTATGTGACGAACATTGATGCCCCTGGACACAGAGACTTCATCAAAAACATGATTATAGGCACATCTTAGGCTGACTGTGCTCTCCTGATTGTTGCTGTTTGTGTTGGTGAATTCAAAGCTGGTATCTCCAAGAGCAGGCAGGCCCGTAAGCATGCCCTTCTGGCTTACACACTTAGTGTGAAACAACTGTCAGTGTTAAAATGTATTCCATGGAGCCACCCTACAGCCAGAAGAGATATGAAGAAATTGTTAAGGAAGTCAGCACCTACATTAAGAAATCGGCTACAACCCTGACATTGTAGCTTTTGTGCCAATTTCTGGTTGGAATGGTGACAGCATGCTGGAGCCAAACCCTAACATGCCTTGATTCAAAGATTGGAAGGTCACTCATAAAGATGGCAATGCCAGTGGAACCACACTGCTTGAAGCTTTGGATTGCATCCTTCCACCCACTTGTCCAACTGACAAGACTTTGCAGCTGCCCCTCCAGGGTGTCTACAAAACTGTTGGCATTGGCACTGTCCCATTGGGCTAAGTGGAGATTGGTGTTCTCAAATCTAGCATGGTGATCACTTTTGATCCAGTCAATGTCACAACTGAAG
Organism: Myocastor coypus; assembly: GCA_004027025.1. Taxonomy (NCBI): domain Eukaryota; kingdom Metazoa; phylum Chordata; class Mammalia; order Rodentia; family Myocastoridae; genus Myocastor; species Myocastor coypus. Next base: position 22,482 of record PVJA010030397.1, on the reverse strand, counting down.
TCGTCTGTTGAATGAAGCTGTGAGTGAAGCTCTTCCTGGGAACAATGTGGGCTTCAACATCAACAACGTGTCTGACAAAGATGTCCGGCGTGGCAATGTTGCCAGTGACAGCAAAAATGACCCACCAACGGAAACAACTGGTTTCACTGCTCAGGTGATTGTCCTGCACCATCCCGGCTAGATCAGTGCTGGCTATGGCCCTGTCCTGGACTATCACACAGCTCACATTGCTGCAAGTTTGCTGAGCTGAAAGAAAAGATTGATTGGTGGTCTGCTAAGAAGCTGGAAGATGGGCCCAAGTCTTTGAAATCTGGTGATGCTGCCATTGTGACATGGTTCCAGGCAAGCCCATGTGTGTCGACAGCTTCTCTTACTATTCACCTCTGGATTGTTTTGCTGTTCACAATGAGACAGTTGCTGTGGGCGACTGTGGACAAGCTGTGGACAAGGAGGCTGTTGGAGCTGGCAAGGTCACCAAGTCTGCCCAGAAAGCTCAGAAGGCTAAATGCTAACACCTGCCACCCAGGTCTTAATCAAGGGTGGAAGACTGGTCTCAGAACTATTTCTCCAAATTGGCCATTTAAGTTTAATAGTGAAAGACTGGTTAATGATAACAATGCATTGTAAAAACTTCAGAAGGAAAGGAGAATGTTTTGTGGACCATTTTTGTGTGTGTGTGTGTGTGTGTGTGTGGGTGGCAGTTTATAAGTTATTAGTTTTTAAAACCAATACTTTTTAAAGGAAATAACTTGACCAAAAATCTGTCACAGAATTTTGAGACCCATTAAAACAAAGTCTAATGAGAAAAATAAAAATAAAGTAGGCAAGTGTTTAGGCAAGTGCAGGGACCAGTGTTCGAACCCTGGCATGCCATGCCATCCCCACCTCCAGGGCATGCTGAGACAGCTACTAAGACTAGTGTGCACCTGTACCCAGTGCTTGGGAGACTTAAAACAGGTAGATCACTACGAATTCAATCTGTATAGTGAGATCCTGTTGACCCTGCACTAAATACTGAAAAAAAAAAAAAAAAAAAAATTAAAACTAAGGAAAACCAGCTGAAACTAAGCAAGAACAATGAGAATGTCTAATTTTAGTTTGCTCTATTTCTGTTCTATTATCTTCTTCCCAGTTCTACAGTAACCTTTAGAGCTAGTAGCCTCAAGACCATGATATTTGGGGAAAATAGCAACATGTCAGTCACTAATGCAGTCCTAAAAAAAGCAGCACCAGTGAATTATTACTAGTTTCACCTGTCTGGTAAACTTTGGAAAAGCTTGACACCCAGGGCTTGTCTTTATTTGACATGACTCAGATATTAATCTATTTCATTAAGAAACTTTATCCTAAGGATGTTTGTCAGAAGCAATCAATAGCCTAAGGCAGCAATACCTGTTAAGGCAAACAAAAATTTGGCTTAAAACTTCAAAGAGAAAGTTGGATAACAGTGCACATCTATAAAAGATTTGAAAATCGCCAATATACTTTTGGGGACTTAATAGATCAAAACCATGTTATGTGTGAAAGTTTGCCCAGAAAGTTTTGAAAGACATATAATCTCACCCTGGATAACTTTTAGGCTCTATGCAAAAAGAAAATGAAGGACAAATAAGAGTGGTCAACTGTTGGCCAAGGCATTGAAGGTATACCATAACACACACAGACCCATCAGCATTTTTCAGAAAACTTGTAGTTTAGAATGCTTAAAGAAATCTCTGTCAAGTCAATAGCTGGCCACTCACTTAACCTAGCAGAGAGTTTAGTAGCCAAACACTCAAAGGATGTTTACTACAAAATTCATTAGGAAAACAATAAGAAGTCATGAGGAAAAGAAAAATACAGGCTGGGGTGATACCTCGGTGGCATAAGCACCTGCCTGGCAAGGCAAGGTCCTGAGTTTGATCCCCAGTACTGCAAGCCATTACAAGCCCCTAAACCTAGGTATACCATGCTGGCCCCAGAAGCTGGTATGGTGGTACATGCCCATAATCCCAACGCTGGGTAGGCTGAGACAAGAGGATCACTACGAGTCTTAGTTGCATCATAAAAATTAAAAAATGAAATGAAAATATGATTTTCATAGTTGCCACATCACATTATTTGCTTTGTCTACATTTTTTTTGCCTTGTCTACTTTTAAAAACAAAATTTTTTAAAAATTTGCTTTTAAAATTAAAAAAAAATCACAGGCATACAACCAGAAAACTGTGTTCCCTATAACTGAGGAATAAAAGTAAGAAAAATATAAAAGCAAAAGATTCTATGAGGATTCATAGATGTTAGACTTACAGGTAAAAGACCTAAAATAAGCTCATGCAAATATTTTCTAAGAATTAAAGGAATGTAGGTCCAAATACTTAAAGGAAAGAATAAAGACAGTATGTCAACAAATAAATCATATACATAGAGATAAAAATTATTGGAGAAGAGCTATATAAAATTCTTGAAATGAAAAGCACAATAAGCAAGACAAAAATCGACTGAGAAGTTTAACAGAACATTTCACTGACAGAGGCAACAATAATAAGGTTGAAGATAGCCGGGCGTGGTGGCGCATGCCTGTAATCCCAGCACTCGGGAGGCTGAGGCAGGAGGATTGGTGAGAGTTCGAGACCAGCCTGGACTACAAAACTGAGCTCAAGGCCATCCTAAACTGTACAGCGAGACCCTGTCTCAAAAAATAAATAAATAAATAATAAGGTTGAAGAAAGTTAACTTGTTATTGTGTAGTCTAAGAAATAAGAAAACAGAGAAAGAAACTCTGGCACATTGCCATGTGTGCTAACACACGTACACTGGGAGTCACGGAAGAAGAGGAGAAAGTGGTAGAAAGAACATATGCAAAATGTTGCCTGCGTATCCCATATTTAATAAAAATATTAATCTACAGATCAAGAAGTTGAATGAATTGCAGGTAGAATAAAATTTAAAGATCCACATCCAGGCTCGTTATAGTGAAACACGTGAATGCCCAGTACCGAAAAAGTATCTCTAAAAATAAAATGAGCCATCATAAGAAAGATTCCCAGAGTTTGGGAGGCTGAGAACAGGAGAATCACTATCAGTCCGATCTGTGTAGTGAGACTCTGTAGACCATGTAGTAAATATATTTAAAAAATAAGAGTAGTAAAGAGAGTTCTTAAATACAAATTGAAACACTCTAACTCAATTCCACATGGGGAAATAAAAAAGCATTACTGAAAGTCATAGCACAAATACATATAAAAACACTATAGATATATTTGGTTTTAATGCTTTTCTTTTTCTATTATTCTCAATTATACATAGAACATTTTCCAAACCATACCATATTTCAGAGCATAAAATAAGATTTAATAAAGTCAAAATAATTGAAATAATGGAAAGTACATTTTTGACTGTAACAGAGTAAGTTAAAAATCAATATTTGAGAAATATGGAGAAATTCATGTAGTGTGGAAATTAAATAGCATAATCTCCAGTCAACCATAACAAAAGTGGAAAGCACAAGCAGAATTCATAAACACTAAGATATTAACATAAGCCAAAATCCTGTGGCATGTAACTAAGGTAAATTATATAGAGAAATTTATAGACAACTGTATTTAAAAAAGAAGACGTTATCTCCAATTGACAACTTCTATGTTAAAAAAATTGATAAAACTAATCCCAAATAAAGTCAAAGTAACAAATATCAAGGCTATACAATTAAAAATCAAAACTGAAAAAGAATAGGAGAAAGAGACAAACAAAAAATATTAGAGAAAATGAACAGTCTTTTGAAAAGATTAACAAAGCTAACCTAGAGAGAAAATATTCTCTCAGGTTTTCACAGAGAACAAACTGGTCAAGCAACAGCCGTGACTCACCCTGATGACTGACACTGACAACAGTTCTACAAAGCACTGTACATGGTTCCAAAGTTAATCCTGAGAGGATTTGACCTTAGAAGACACAAAAGATGAATGTTTTGTTATACAGGTCTTACTTTAACTTGCCTTTACCCACCCAGAAGAAAAGTTTAAGTATGAGGCATACAGCGCAAAGCTAGATTAGTATGATGATCTGCAAAAGGCTGTAATTAACAGCCTCCAACATTGCCAGTTTCACTGGTAACCCACTGCAACTACAGAACATTAGACTATGTATACAACTACTTCCTCTTAGTTCAAAGTGAAGAATTTTGTTTTTCTTTCTTTACCAATATCGATCAGAAAATTTACCACATCTACACCCTGTGCTCTGTACAACCACTACGAGGACAACAATATGCATTGTGTCAATTATTGCAAATATACTATTAATGTGTTTGAAACTGTCATATTGACATTTCTTATTAAAGGTAATAAAAAAATAAAATAAAAAGAAATACTACAGATATAAAATTAAAAAAAGAAAAAGACAGATTAACAAAGCTGAAAATATCTGTCTCTTTTGACCAAAAAAGATGAAAGAATGGATATTATCAACAATCTGACAAAAGTAATTTTTAAGAAGACGACAAAATAATGTCAAAAAATTGTATGCCAATAAATTAGATAATCTTGTCCAAATATATCATCTCTAGAAAAACACAATGTACCAAAATATATTAAAGAAAAAATAGAAAATAGAAGTAAACCTATAAAAATAAAGTAGACTAAATTATTGATTAAAACACTGCTCACAAAGAAAAGTTCAGATCGAAATGGGTCCACTATTACATTCTGCCAAACATTTAAAGAACTTATGCCTATTGTTTGCAAAGCACTTCCAAAGCAAAGACGAGAAGGAACTACTTACTAACTCAGTCTATGAGGTCACTTTACCCTGCTACAAAGCCAGATAAGTGTAAGTGAGATGGATAGGTAGATAGATAGATAGATAGATAGATAGATAGATAGATAGATAGATATAGATATAGTATAGATATATAGATCTCTCTCAAGAGAGAGAGAATCACACAATATAATATCCTAATAGAACAAAAGGGGGAAAAATATGGCCATCACAATCGATGAAGAAAATGCATTTGATGAAATCCACACCATTTAATGATAAAAAAAAAATTAGTCAACTATTTAGGAAGAGAGGGGAACTTTCTCAATACAAAGTAGCATTTATGAAAACCCACAACTGACATTATACCCAGTGATGAAAGCCTAACAGTTTTCCCTGAGGATCAGGAACAAGAAATAAATGTCCACTGTTATTTATCATTACACTGGAGCCCCGAGGCAAAGCAAACAGGCAAAATTATTAACCAATTAATTAAAATGAAAGGAAACTACATCAGTTAAGAAGGAGAAAGATAGATCAATTCAAAGTATCTAATGTTCAAATAAAAGAAAATCCTTCTCAACTTTTGGGGGCTTGCAGGTTAGCTCAGTTGTTTAAGCCCCTGCTTGGGCAAACCTACTCAGGTGCAGGGGACCAGTTTGATTCCCAGCTCCACGTGTCTTACCAGACCCACCCTGAGAGCAGGCTCAGCCAGCAGAAAAAAAAAATCCTTCTCAAAGTGTGAAGTGTATAATCTTGTATCTAGAAAATCCTGAGGAATCCACACCTCCAACACACATAGAATATAAAAACTTTAGAACTAAAAAACAATTTCAAGAAGGTGGTTAAATACAAGAGCAATATACAACCATAAATTGTGACTCTATATAATGCAGTAGTCATGAAAATTGGTAAGTCAATTCTATTTATAATCATATCAAAAACTAAAATTCAGATAAATCTAATAAAATTAGGTCAAGATTTATACACTACAAATCACTAGTTAAAAAAGTCAAAAGGGGGGGCCGGGGAGATAGCTCTGTGGCACAAGTGCCTGCCTGGCAAGTGCAAGGTCAAGAGTTTGAACCCTTGTCCTGCCAAAAAATAAAAAAATAAAAAGGATCTAGATAAATATATTTGTATATATGGATCAAATCACTTACTACTTTCTAAGATGGCAATACTAATAATAAATTCAATTCAAAGTGATAAATTCAAGACAATCTCTATCAAATGCCCAGAATTAGTTGTTTTGGTTTTTTTTTTTTTTTTTTTTTTTTTTTTTTTTTTTTTTTTTTTTTTTTTTTTTTTTTTTTTTTTTTTTTTTTTTTTTTTTTTTTTTTTTTTTTTTTTTTCCTTTTTAGAAATGGACAAATTTTTTCTAAAATCCAGTGGAGCTGCAAGAGACTCAAAACAGCAAAATCAACCTTGAAAGACAGATTAAGAGAACTCGCATTTTCTGATTTTAAAATATGTTACAGAGCCCCTGGAATCGAGTCAGCCCTCTCTATACTGGCAGTTGACAGGCATATTGTAAAGCCTGTGTCTTATCCATCCCACACTAAATGCAGAATACCAACAAAAAAAAAAAAATAATAATCACAGAGCTCTCAAACATCTATATTCTGCATCTTTTAAAATATTAATGACACCTATGGACTAATAGCATTTGAGGAATTTGTAGTACTCAGGAAAAAAAATCAATTTAAACAAATATGGTGTCATAAGTACTTGCCTGGTAAGTGCAAGGTCCCAAGTTCAATCTTTGATACCTTGTGCCATGCCAGCCCCAGACCCAGATGTGGTAGCACATGTCTGTAATCCCAGAGGTAAGAAGGCTGAGACAGGAGGATCACTGAAATGAGTCTGAAATGCATAGCTAGACTCTGTATCAAAGAAAAAAAAAAAAAAGATAAAACTGAATAAATTGCATGGCAGAAGCTAGAGTAAAAAAGTATAATTCAAGGAATTAAAGAGTACTTTTTAGATTAGCATTCTCAGAGAGAGGTGAGAATATATTGCAGGTAATAAAATATGAACAGAATTCCATGAAAGAGAAATGTGCTAGGAATAGTCAATAGAAAAACTCTATAGCTAACATTAACTTGAAAATTATAAACACATGGCAAAAAGTTGAAAGAAAGAAAGAAAGAAAGAAAGAAAGAAAGAAAGAAAGAAAGAAAGAAAGAAAGAGAAAGTACTTAAGAGAACTCAAAGTCCTGATGGGGAAGAAATCTAACTAAAAGGAGCATTGGGTAAGGAAATAGGAAGCAATTACTGCATAATAAGAATATTCCCAAGTACACATTCACGTTAAAAGGGCTCAGGAAGGCAATGACTTCGGATAACCGCAAATATTGCCACGACAGAGACAAGAAAACCCCATGTGACTTCTGGTAGGTGCCATTTATGATGTATTCTGTCCCCACAAATGAATCTCAATCTAATTATGTCTCTACCTCTAATCCACAGGAAATAATAAGAAATAAGGAATTTGATTTATAGGGATGCATGCAACATAGTATAAACTATGGAAATATCTCCTCCATTCTTAAAAACAGCTGCAAAGAGAAAAAGATGCGCGGAGGAAGGGGAACCTTATATACTAAATTAGGCTCCAGAGACATAATTTAATCACATTATGTGGACTTTATTAAAACCTTGATTGAAATAATTTCAAAAGCTCACACATACATAAAAAGCACAAACCAGGAAAATGTCAATATGGGCTAAATATTTGATGATATTAAGGATTTTTCTTATAAGCAGAACATATTTCTTTCTTTCTTTCTTTTTTTTTTTTTTTTTTTTGAGACAGGGTCTTGCTCTGCAGTTCAGGCTGGCCTTGAGCTCACTTTTGTAGCCCAGGCTGGTCTCGAACTCGCACTAATCCTCCTGCCTCAGCCTCCCAAGTGCTGGGATTACAGGCATGCACCACCACGCCCGGCTCAAGCAGAACATATTTATTGAGGGAAAGAAAGCTCCTGTCCAAGAGAGGGACAGGAGGGGGGTGTCCCAAGTGGGTGTCCCCGAGGAATTATTATTGATATTTTGTGATTTTTTAAAATTTCTTACCTTTAAAAGAAATATACTGTTATTTGCGAATAAAATGATATAAAGTTTATGTTTGCTTCGAAATAGTTGTGTTATGGGGACAGTGAATGGTTCAAACAAGATAAGTGGCTCCCTCTCTCCCTCATTGTATGCATTAAAGGAAAATGGCCCTGGAATCCAACTCTGTCATCTAAATGATCAAGAATGTGGTCATTGCCCATGGGACTCTGCCACAGAGTCACAGGAAGGAACCCAGTGCCAATAGCCTGATTTGTCCTAGTGAAGGGAGAACCAACTTGTGACCTGCAGGTGGGTAATAGTTTAAGCCACTAAGTTCATGTCAGTTGTTACAGTAACAGTTGAAAACTACTGGAATTGGGAAAGCATAAATCAGTATACTTTTCTAGGAAGGAGATGTAATTATAAGTCATCAGAGATTAAAGAATATTTATATCTTAAGCCAATCTAATTTTATTTCTGGGGATACACACTCAGGAAATAATCATAAATATGGCACACTTTTTGTCCTTCAAAATAGTTATCACAGCATTACTTACAGCAACAAAAACTGTCATAAAATATATCTGCATATAATACTAGGTAAAAAATTAGCAATTCTATCTAAGGAAACAGTATCAGCAAATAAACATTACTTCAATGAATGTTGAGTAAAAAAAAAAATGGGGAAATGTGTATCTATGGTGTTATTTAAAAGTTTAAGCCGGGCGTGGTGGCTCACGCCTGTAATCCCAGCACTCGGGAGACTGAGGCAGGAGGATTGGAGTGAGTTCGAGACCAGCCTGGGCTACAAAAGTGAGCCAAGGCTAGCCTGAACTGCATAGCGAGACCCTGTCTCAAAAAAAAAAAAAAGTTTTTTAAAGTACATAGAAAAATACCTAAGAGAAAAATTCGCAAAACCAGGACAACAGCTGCATTCAAGAAATTGTATTTATTTTTATTTATTTATTTATTTTAACGTATCTAGTACAGGGTCTACACAGTCTTACTATATAGATCAGACCCATAGTGATCCTCCTGTTTTCAGCCTCCCAAGCACTGAGATTACAGGTGTACACTTTTTACTATCATTTAATTTTCTAAACACTTGAAGGTTTTGTTGCTTAATTGCTTAGATTTATTTTCTTTTGTTTGTATTTTAGGGAAGGATCTACTGGGTGTTTAGGGTCTCACTACTTGATCGGACTCGTAGTGATCCACCTGTTTACAGCCTCCCAAGAGCTGGGATAACAAGTGCGTGCCACCACACCCAGTTTCAATTTCTGTCTCTGTGCACCTTGGGGGTAGGGCTGGCACAGGAAGCTTGGGGAACTGAACCCCCAGCCCCTGGGCCTGCTTGCAGGTGCTTTAATCTGCTGAGTTATTTGGCAGGCCCATGTTTGTTTATTTTATTTTATTTTATTTTATTTTATTTTATTTTTGTCTTTTTGAGACAGGGTCTTGCTATGCAGTTCAGGCTGGCCTTGAGCTCACTTTTGTAGCCCAGGCTGGTCTCGAACTCACATCAATCCTCCTGCCTCAGCCTCCCAAGTGCTGGGATTACAGGCGTGAGCCACCACGCCCGGCTCCATGTTTGTTTAGATGATTGGTTTTGGGTTTTGTTTCTTTTGTTTTGGTTTTTTTTTTTTTGTGGTACCAGGAATAGAACTCCTGATCTTGTGCTTGCTAGGCAGGCACTTATTCTACTGAACTATACCCTGGACCTGGTTGGGGTTTTTTTGTTTGTTTTTGTTTGTTTATCTTGTGTTTTGTTTGTTTGTAGCTCTAAGGCTCAAACCCAGGTCCTTACATATATCACTGAGCTACAGCTCCAGCCCATATCATTTTCTGAAAAGGGCTTTGATTCAAGTGAAATTTGGAAAAGATTCACTGGAAGTTTTCATCAATGTCTATCATTGTTACTATTGATGCTCTTGCTCCTGGGAGCTTCTCTTCCTCTACTTTGTCTAGTCTCTAACATTAGAGCCACAACTAAAGCTTTACTTACTCTCCATAACTGGTGACTCCTAAACTCTAATTCCAGCTCAGACAAGAACCTAGTCTGAAGGCTGTCAGTTAATTAACTAGAAGGCAACCTTAAAACAATCACTTTGTTTAGATTCTCAGGTCGTTGTCTACAAAATGAGGTTTTAGGCTAAGCACTCAATTCTTGTGCAAATGGAACTGTTGACAACAGAGACACAGTAGCACAGGCCCAGCTGTGCTATGAACAGCCCACTTAAACGTGGGTTGGGGGTAGGAAGAGGGCTCTTAGAGCATTCCTGCTGATATTTTTATCTACACAGGGCAGAGCTTCTGGTTAGCAGGTTCAACCACTGAGGTGCTAATTCCTGAGCATTTGAATATACTGCCCTCTACTGCTCAGAAATAATTCTGCCTCAAAGGTCACAACTGCAGTAACTACAGCCTCCCAAGACAAGGCCCCAGGGGGCAGCTGACTCACAGGAAACAGCCTATAATACACTCACTATAAGTGAAACATCAAGGCATAAAAACCTGCTTAACAGTATATGTTCTGCTCCGAGACATTACCCTGATGTTATTATTGTTAAGTTTTACTTACCTAGTGATAGGCCCAAGGGTTGCTGATACATTCTAGAAGATTCCAGGCAGTTCCAGAAATAAAACCCTCTGAGTATCATGGTTAGAAGACTAATAAAATTTCAGTAACAGTATAGAAGGTTGAAAGAGAAACAGTTTATTAATAAATATCAATTGAATGAGTACTATGGACCTTTAAGTGGATCTCATCTTGCTTTGAATACTTTTGTCTTTCTGACTGAAAATAGTCCAATAAGCAACACAGAGATTTATTCTCTGCATGGGTAGAATCTTCAGCTTCCACCTTCAAACCACGGCACAAATTGTAGTTTAAAGATTTTTGTCTTCTCACTGACTCCTCACCAGTAGCAGCAAATTATCAAAATTTCTGTTCATTTCATAACAGCCCAGTAAATGAGACTGAATAGAATTTAGTATTCTCAAGCCCTTTTCTCTGTGGTGACCAGTGTCAAATTCATTCTACTCCAAGCCTTGCCCTTCAGTATTTCTTCTGAGAGCAGTAGACAAGTGGTGAGAATTCAATAAAGTGAACAGAGAGAGCATAAGAAAAACTGTTCCATTTGTCAAATGTCGATTAGTTATTCCCAGAACATGACTTCCTTACCCACCACACACACACACACACACACACACACACACACACACACACACACACACGTTTTCCTATAAGTTAACAAGGAAATGCGATCTCCATTGCCCAGGAACAATAACTGGCCGTGGGCTGGTGTTATACAACGCTGTCGTGATTCCTCTTATTTCCCACTGGAGCTCGGCTCTGGCGGCAGCCATCTGGCCCTCATCATCCGGTCCAACTATCCTTCCTCCTTTGAGACAGCAGGCTGAGTCAGGATCTCACCAGCCAGCCTTTCCCTTTTACTGCTGACTGTGAAGTTCGCTGAACACGATTACTCTCCTCCAGTTAGTGTTTCCCATTCCTCCTTCATTATAGTAGCTTAAAAATTCTAAAGCACGACTATTTCACTCCTTCACTCTCTCAAAAGCTCTGGCTGGCACATACAGCACGTTCAGAATGCTATTGAAATTTGTGGAAAATGGGACCGGAAGCACGGATTTCAGAACCAGACAGACTTCGATTTTAATCCTTACTCTGCCATCTACTTGTTGTAAAGTTTTAGATAGGTTGTTTAACCGCCCTGCTCTTAGAGCAGTAATTTCATAATGTACTTTAAAATTTCAAAATGCAGGCCAGACATGGTGCATGCGCCTGTAATCCCAGCACTCATGAAACTGAGGCAGGATTGCCACAGCTCATGAGCAACTTGGGCTTCAGGTTGAGTTCAAGGCCAGCTGGAACCATTTAGCAAGATCCTATCTAAAACACCAAAAAAACACCAAAATTAGAAAAAAAAATTAAATATATGTCAGGCATGACTTTGAAGAATTAAAAAGAATAAATATGAATTTATAAAAATATCCCTTCAGCCACTGCCACTGAAAATATAAAATATTTACAGATTTCAGCAGGCTCCCTTGTTCTCACTCAACTGATATGAACTTCTCCACCATTAATTAGTTCCTGATCATGCTATATTTCAAACAATGTAATGCATATATATTTTTCCAAATATTATTGCTAAATGCTATGCTAAATTTATGTTTAGTTTTTTAAGAAACTAACGCACTTTTTTTTTTTTTTTTTGTCTTTTTGAGACAAGGTCTCACTATGCAGTTCAGGCTGGCCTTGAGCTCACTTTTGTAGCCCAGGCTGGTCTTGAACTCACACCAATCCTCCTGCCTCAGCCTCCCAAGTGCTAGGATTACAGAAGTGCACCACCACACCCGGTTCTGACACACTTTCTTCATTACCAAGTTTTAAGAGTTTTTATTCTGGATTCAAGTTATCAGACATATGACTCATAAATATTTTTGATAATGTATGATTATGTGGCTTTTCATTCTTGTAATCATGTATAACAAAGAACAGTGTCTTAATTTTTGTAAAATTTATTTCTTAGGGGCTGGGGAGACAGCTCCATGGCACAAGTGCCTGCCTGGCAAGTGCAAGGTCGTGAGTTTGAATCCTGATCATGTCAAAAAAATTATTTCTTTTTCTTCTATGCCTTTGGTAGTTAAACCCTGGCCTAACCTCTTATCACTTAGATTTTTCTCCAGCTTTTTTTTTTTTTTTTTTTTCTGTATAGAAGTCTTACACCTTTAGGTTTTATATTAAGGACTATGATCCATCTCAAGCTAATTCTTATACATGGTATAAAGTAGGTATTAAAGCTTGACATTTTTGCCCACATATATCTAATAGTTCCAGCACCATTTTTGAAAAGGCTATCTCTTTCTCCAGTGAAAGTCCTTATCCTTTCTTGAAAAATGAAGCATATGTGGACCTGTTTTAGACTCTATTCTGTCTCACTAACATATTTCAATACTTTCTTACACTACATTATTGCCATTATTGCAGTCTTAGATTCTAAATTTAAATATTATAAATTCTCAAGTTTTGTTCTTAAAACGCTCTTTTCATTTATATATGCATTTCAGAAACTTGTTAATGTCTAAAGAAAATCCTGCTGAGAATACTGATAGGAATAAAGTTGAATTTATAGGCTAGCACTTTTTAATTTCACTTGTTATTGTTTTTCAGCTTTGGGGGAATGGGGCCTTCAAATATTAGAAAGACTTGTCCATAAGTATTTATTGTGGGATTTTTGTGTGTGTGTGTGTGTGTGTATGTGTGTATGTGTGTATGTGTATGTGATTGATTGGTGATAGTACTGAGAATTGAGCTCAGGACCTTGCAGTTGCCAGGCAGGCATTTGTGCCAGAGCTGTATCCCTGGGCTATAGGTATTGTGTTTCAACACAAATGATACCTATTTTAAAAGCTCAATGAACATCTGGGTTTTTTTTTTTGGAAAGAAACAAAAATACAGTTGATTTGGGTATATTGATCATGTATCCCATAACCTTGATAACATTAGCCCTAATAACTTTTTATGTAGATCACATAAATTTTCCATGTTATTACTATCTGTAAATAGATAATTGGACTTCTTCCTTTCAAATCTGGATTTTTAATACATTTTTCTTGCCTCACTGCCATAAGCTGAACTTCTGAATAAGAGCAAAAAGAATGAACACACTGCCATTTTCCTGATTTTAGTGGAAAGCACAGTATTTTACCACCAAGTATGATATTAAATAGGGGCTCTGAATATGTGCTCTTTGCTTATTACATTTATCCATTCTTCATGTAACAGGCTATTTCTTTTCAGCAAAGAAGATAGATTTTATGGAATGCATTTTTGGCATCTATAATTTGTTTAGTCTATTAATATGGACTAAGCAATGCTAGTTTTTACACAAGCCAAGTGTGCATTCCTAGGTTAAGCTCTTCTTCGTTATTCATTTTGCATATTATTGGAATCAATTTGCTGATTTTGCCCACAGTTTTTCAACTATGTTTGTGGTAGTCAGCTCCCAAGGTGGGTTCCGGGGGCCTCTGCCCTTCCACTGTTATTTACACCCTCCAACTATCCCTTGTTGTACAGAACTTACCCACACCATACAATAAAAGTGATGCTATGTTACTACAAAACTTAGCTTATGAAAGACACCACAGCTTCTGTCTTGCTTGCCCTCTCTTCTGTTTGGTTCTCTTTTCCTGAAGAAAGCCAGCTTCCATGTCACCACTGGGTGGAGAGAGCTCCCTGGCAAAGGAATGGTGGCCTTGGTCAGCAGCCACAAGGCTGAGCTCAGTTTCAGACTGTCCCTCTCTGGCCTTTAGAAGACTGTCTTTGACTGACAGCCTCACTACAACCTCATGAGGGAACCTGAGACAAAGCCATCCAGCCAAGAACTCCCAGATTCCTACTCCTCAGAAGCTGTGTAAAAAAATAAATATGTAAGGCTATGCTGCGATTAAAAAAAAAAAAAAAAAAAAAGCACTTTTGAGTTACTTGGAAGCAGTTTGATTCATTTAAGTAGATGTCATATTTAGGCTTTGTTAGGCTGGATAAGAAAGGGCATGTGGCTTTTAATGAGATTCAGTAGGAAGTATACAACACTACCTATGAAGTATTTTTAATTGTTTTTTTTATTGGGACTGGGGTTCAAACTTATGACCTTACACTTGCCAGGCAGGCACTTGTGCTATGGAGCTATCTTCCCGGCCCTGAAATATTTTTAATTAAAACAAAAAAGTATCAACTTGACCAAGCTTCCAATGAAGTTGTCCTGCAAGTTTTAGGAAGCACAAGAGGGAAGAAACATGAAAATAAAATCTAAAATCTGAAAAATTATATTGGAAAAAACATATCTTCTCAATAAATAAATGTCAAGAAGGAGTAACAAGAAACTGAATGGATTAAAAGCACTGACAAGAACATTCCAGGGACATATTGTTCAAAGGAAATAGACTTTAGAACTTGATTCAAATAAACCAATATCATAAAGATATTATGAAGTATTTAGAGAAATCTGAACATTAGCTTGGCTATTAGATGACATTAAAGAATTATCTTAATTATTAAAGCTTTCATGTTATTGTGTAAATTAGACACACAGAGACAAATCTGAGAACTGTCCCTCAGATACATAATGAAAAGTTACAGAATTGATTTTCAAGTAAGTCAGTAGGGAATGGGAACTGGAGAATAAATGATTTATTAAATAAATGGATTAGCTAATTCTAGCAACTAATAGCTATTATGATTCTAGTTTCTACTACTGTACATGTTTGAAAAAATGTTTAAAATTTAGCATAAATATGTTGGATTTCTGATTTCAGACTCAGGGTTAAGTTCCTGGCTTTGCTTCTTATTAGGTATAGGTTTTAGTTACTTTTCTTGTCACCAGAACAAAATACCTGAACCCAAGATTAAAGGAGTAAAAACTTATTTAGCTCACAGTTTGTGAATGTTTCAGTCCATAATCAGCTGGGTCTCAGGCCAGGTGGCATGACAGACAGGCAACAGTTCCTTCTTGGCAGCAGACGATTCAAAATCACAACAGGAGATGTCTCTTTTTGTCCCTTAGGTTG
Organism: Myocastor coypus; assembly: GCA_004027025.1. Taxonomy (NCBI): domain Eukaryota; kingdom Metazoa; phylum Chordata; class Mammalia; order Rodentia; family Myocastoridae; genus Myocastor; species Myocastor coypus. The sequence continues at coordinate 7,099 of PVJA010030397.1, read as the reverse complement.
TATGCAGGCTACCCTAGGGCAGGTGTAGCACTCACACCTTTAATTCTACTGTTAAGACTATGAATCAATCACAAACTCAAGCTTCAGCAGCCTCTGAAAAGCCCACCCTCCATGACCAACTGAGGCTTTAAGGGACACCGAGACACAAATCAATTGAATGTATCTTAAGCAATTCATTCAACTCTTAGGTCTCAGTTTCCTTGTACACTGAAAAATAAATTTCCCATTTCATAAGAAAGTGCTAAAACCTCAATGAAATAATGTACATAAAGTGCTTATACTGTACTTAGCCCATGGGTTAATATCACAAGATGTTGGCTATACTAATTTCCTAATACTGTCGATACTCATGCAATTTAGTCTCTGTGAAACTTCAGATCTTTAAGAAGTACATAAATTTAGAAATATTTTAAACTTGAAAAATGAAATCATTTTAACATTTCTTGTTGTGTGTTTTACTGCTTAAAGACATACGGTATGAACTCTACATATCATTTGATGAATGAAAAAAAATCTTTGCCCATCTGAAGAAATTCTGAGGAAAAACATTCCAGGAAAGTAGAATCACTAAGACAGAAATAAAAAGAATCAAGTAAGATATGTGGGCATTGGCAAATTGGGCCCAGGATGTAGAGCGGCTATGCCTGACTGCAGGTCTTATAGGAGCTTGGATGGTGTAGAGAGTCGGGGGCAGTATTGAGGGTGATGGGAGGAGGCGGCTGGCTAATCACGTATAGATTGCGCCCAAGCAGGACCCAAACCCCAAATTCCAGGAAGGTGAGCAAGTACTGTGCTTTCATGGCCCTCCTCCTCCTCCTCTTCTTCTTCTATTTAATTTTTTAAAACTTAATTTATTTATTTGTGTTATGGCCAGCTCAGCCTGCCCTGGGGGTGGGACTGGCACAGCATGTAGTACTGGGGATTGAGCCGTGGTTCCTGCAGTTGCCTAAATGTTCCTAAGCAGGCGCTTTAGACTGCTGAGCCATCTCTCTGGCCCGGCCCTCTTCTTTATGAAGCAAAGTGTGTAAAGGTTGCCATAAAAGACAAACAAGTAAAATACTCTGTACGCAACAGTGGTTGGAATAAAAACTGGGATGAATGAGTTCCAGAAAGCAGAGTGCTCAAGTATGGAGATGCCAATCTGCAGAAACAGCAAGAACTTCAAAAGGCCAGATAGGAGCAATATGCAGAGGGAAAGATGAAAGGGGCTGCTCCAGGAAAGACGACATCTAGGGCCAGCCTGATAGCTCAGCAGATTAAGGCACCTGTTTAGGAGAGCATAGTGGCTGGGGTTCAGTCCCCAGTATGCTGTATCCTGAGCCAGCAATTGAGACTGGGCATGGTGATGGCAGTAATCCTAGCACTTGGGAGGCTAGAAATAGGAGAATTACTATGAGTCTGATCTACATAGTAAGATCCTATAGACTCTTTTAAAAAGACATGTAGTCTGCAACAGAAAAACATTTCAGTGAAAATTAAAAAGAACAAACAAACAAAAAAAAACCCTGGTATGGAGATGGTGGCAGTACCAGTGAGACACCTCAGCCTCCTGGGAAGAAGAGGGCCCAGATTGATCCTACTGTTGAAAATGAAACACTTATAAACAGAGTTGAAGTTAATGATCCCTGAAGAGCTAAACCCATGTCTTATTAATGACTGGGACCTAAGAATGTGAGCTGAGCGTGGTGGCACAAGCCTGTAATCCCAGCACTCAGGAGGTTGAGGCAGGAGATCAGTGTGAGTTCGAGACCAGCCTGGGCTACAAAGTGAGCTCAAGGCCAGCCTGAAATGCATAGAGACCCTGTCTCAAAAAGACAAAAAAAAAAAAAAAAAAAGAATGTGGACTCCATTCCAGATGACTATGCAAACCATACGAAATCTCAAGGAAACACAGATAATAAGGAGTATGCTGTCTTAATGAGGCTGATTCAGGGATAAAAGAATACTTCAACATGATGCTGGGCACTCAGCTCCTCTACAAATCAGAGGCCACAGTACGCTGAGATCCTTGCTCATCATCCTGGTGCACCCACGTCTCGGGTGTTTGGAACATCACATCTGCTGATATTATTTGTATGAACTGGAACATTGGCCTGTGCAACTCTGGATGATACGAGTGTTGCTTTATTACTGAATTATATTCATGATTTCCTCAAGTATCTGTTGAAGAATTCGGCAACTTTGTTTAGTGCCAGTGACTACGAAGTGGCCCCTCCTGAGTACCACTGGAAAGCAGTGTGACACACATTCACCTGAGTTTGGATCTCTGTCGACATGTTTTTGTTCCTAGTCTTTGTCTCGCACAAATGATGTACTGTGAAGATGTTAGTGGATAACAGAGTTGATGTTTTGTTTGATTTTAAGTAGAAAATAAAAGGGGTTACAACTCCTTTTATCTTTTTTCAGTGATGGACAACAAAGAGATATAGTGGAGGGTTTTATTGCCTAGTTGACACAGCTGCTTTTGAATGCTGGTAGTTCTATTCCTTTGACACTATGCATTTTGATAATACATGTTAATGCTATATGACAATATGCTCTGATTCCTAGTGCCAAAGTTCCAATTCAGTGTATATAACTGAACACACACATCCATTTGTGCTTTTGTTTTGTTAACACTGCTTAAAGAGCCCTTCCTTGACAAGTCATCCATGTTGTTTCTTAGGCATTTTACCTTTGCTCAAGTTGTTGAAGGACAGTAAATTGTTTCATGGTTTTTGTATTTGTGTCTAAAGCATGTTTTAACATAATAGACACAATGCACTGTATAGCTACAGTTTTATGGAAAAGTCAATCTTTTAGGAATTCACAGATCTTCAATAATTTTTTCTTTAAATTTCAAATAGAAAAATAAAAATCAATGTAGAAAGAATTGTGAAAGTTTACTGTATGCTATCCATCTTTATGCAGAACTTTGAAAATATTACATCTATATATGCATTTTATGTCACCACTCTCAGAGCTTTTTAGCAAGACAGACTTCTCAATTTTAATAAGAAATTGTATGTTAAACTGATACATCAGAGGATCTGAAGTAGGCCTTTCACAGAAAGGCTGTACTTCACAGGATCCTACCTTGAACTTATACAGTATATTTCATCCATTCATGCATGCATGCATTCTCTCATTGCTGAGTCATAAACATATTTCGTGTAGTTTCTTCTTAATGCTTGATGTTAGAGAAAGTAGCAAGCGAAGCCTTTATTTTCTTACACCACAAAGATGCATGATGAACACTTCACTCTTGAATGGTGTATTTGCATCCTGCCCTAATTTCCCTACAGCCAATTGTACCTCCAAGTTCATTCACAGCTGCACCTAAGACGTTGTGAACACTCATTTATTTTTCTTTTGAGCCCTGCTAAAACTATAAAATTAAAAATACAGCCCCCAAACATTTCTGGGAGAAAGACAAAACCCACTCAATGCTACCATCACCTAAACATGCTATTTTACTTTCTACTCTTTATTTAGAGTTGGTAATATTTTCAAACCAAGTTAACTTTCCCTTCTGCTCTGGAGCACCCTGACCTCTACATCAGGAAATGAATCTGAGGATGAAATTTACAACAGCGCTATTTAGGGTGGCTCCCACAGGCCCGTATTTGTACAGTAGAATCATCCATGTAATGCTCAGTTTCCAGTCCCATCCACCCTACCCTTGGCTCCTGTTCTTCTCAAGTGACATGTTATTCACTCTTCCCTTCTTCCCTTGTCTAATCTTCCTAGCCAGACTGAACTCCTTTTTCCTTCTCAACCTCTTGTTGATTCCTGTCTATATGTCCAAGTCAGTGATTCACACTCCTAGCTGCCCTTTGCAGTTATCTAATGCTTGTTTTAAATTAGACACCCACACCTTCCAGCAGACATTGAATCAAACTCTGGGATAGAATAAAAAACTTGTAGTTAAAAAAAAAAGTTGTAGATTTTCCAAAAGATTCACAAGATCTGAAGGATCTGGAAACCATGCTTCTAGCAATTATAATACTCCTGACTTGTTCTTGAGAGTTCCATCTATTGCAGCAGTGTGACCATCCTTGGAGTCTGAGAAATAAAGCTCACATGAGACATGTCTGTTTTGTAACTTATGCTCTCTTCCTGACCCCTAAACTTTTGACTCGCTTCCTTGGATTGTCTTACATTGATGGTCTGCAAACTATGATGTGTATCAGAATCACCAGGAAGGATTGGTAAATCCCAAATTTCCCATCTCCAAATGTGTAATACAGAAATCCTAAGCACTTGTCTTTTTAACAAGCCTCCTCCTGGTGAAGATGACATACCTGGTCAGAACCCAGGATTCAAGTCACTTAGGACCATGACAGTTTATGTAATTACCTACCTCTAGAGAACCCTAAAACAATGGAGTTCTTAAGAAACTCAGCTAGTAACATCTTTGTGATTTAATGAGCTTAATTATACCTTCCCATTGTATCATGAATTAAGTTCACCTCTCCCTAGAATGTTTTTTTTTTTTTTTTTTAATGTATTTGGTACAGTGTCTACAGGGTCTCACTACATAGATTGGACTCATAATGATCCTCCTGTTTTCAGCCTCCCAAGCACTGAGATTACAATGGACCCTGCGCGCAAGGCTGGCACAGCACATCAGGGATTGAAACCCACCACTGCACTCTGCCTAAGCAGTGCTTTAGTATGCTGAGCTGTCTGGCTGACCCTTAGAATGCAAACTTTGTAAGGAGTGCACTCTGCTATACTTTTTGACAGTGCTGGACCTCTTACAGGTCCAGTGACTCATCCATCTGTCACTTCCCAATGTGTTTTCCTAAGGACCATGAATTGCAAAAACATCTGTCTCAGTCAACAGAAAAGCAAGATTTCTAAGCAAACTGCCCAGCTCTCTGGAGGCTGAGGGATCAACTCATAATTTAGTCACTCTCCTAGATTATGCATGATTTCTTTGCCATTTTACCTGGATTTCCATTATCTGACTACAATGATGAATCATTAAAAATCATAACTTAAAGCTAGAAATAATATGTCTAAAAATCTAAAAAATTTCTGGTAGTGACTAAAAAGGAAGTCTGTTTTCCATCTCCCAGAAATCACTGAACACATTCACTGGCTTACATCTTGTGATCATCAATAACATTAATACACCATGGGTGTGATTTCACCAGACTTGACCAAACTCTGATATAGATCTTATGCTATTGACAAGTGATTCTACTTCACATTTCATAAACAATTTATCCAACTCTGCATTTTTATAATTAGGGCATTTTGACAAGGTGTCTGTGTGTAGTTTCATGCCACAAGGGCTCTGAGATTCTTTGCCCTTAACTATCTGGCACTGCCTGGCCACTGCTCCTCTCCAACAAAAACACTATCACAATCCCTTGGGTATTAATCAGTTTTCCCATTGTCAGACAACATACCTGACACACAAAACTTAAATAATGGGAGGTTTATTCATCTCTGAGTCCAAGACAAACATCATGGCAAAAGGGGTTGGAGAAGAAAAGCTTCTTAGTTCACAGTGGCCAGAAGGCAGAACAGGGGAACAGTGCTAAGAGGAAGGGGTCTGGGAGATGGAGTCCCCAAGGTCAGGAGTCCATGGGACAGAGAGACATAGCCACAAATGTGCTTTACTACTCTCCTGAGCAGTTCTAAAGTCAAGCAAACAATCCCACTTACATCATGCTTCTGCTTCTCCCTTTCTCTCACTTCACTGGCATATTAAAGCCAATGAAGAAATATCAGGTCGAGTTTCACAAAAATAAATAAATAATCATACATTCAAGAGCTAAACACTCAGAGTTCTGTCCTCACAGTCCATTTGGAATTTAGAGTTCATTGTAAATGAGAACTCAAATTTCACAAAACTTTTCTTTGAAGAATGGAGTGGCTATCAATGGGAAAATTGGGTTATTATTGAAATGAATTTATCAGAAAATATGCTAGCTATACTATTTATGCCTTAGTTAAAAAAAAATCTCAGTATCATATGCTGTATGCTGTTTTTTAAAAAAGTGATACTTAAAGACCCATGCATAATATCCCACCTTGTGACAATTTATTGGGGGAAAAACAATCTCTAGATTTTTTTATGCATTTGTTCAATACATATATATTGTATAAAATGCATTTAGTGATTGAACTCAAAGCCTTCATACTGAGTTACATCTCTAGTCCTTTTCTCTGTGCTTTTCTTCCCCCTGAATTCTAAGAGAGAGGGTCTTACTAATTTGCTAAATTGCCCAGCTGGGCTCAAATTTATAAACTTCTCCCAGAGTATGCATAATCCAGAGTACTGGGATTAGAGGCATGTGCCACCAGGCCTGGCTCAAAATGCATTGATAAAGTTCAACGTTTTCATGCAAACAGCATTTTAGACACAGAGAATCCTTACTAATAACCAGCATTAACTCACATTTAAAGGTGACCTTTACCTTTGATAATACTCTAGCTGCAAAAAATCAAAAACACTGGTGGTTAATTTACTCAGGAAATCCAGAAATTTGCCCAAGTAAAATAATTAAGCAAAACTGAAATGAATTATTTAAAATAGAACTTCCCAACTGTGATACTTGACACGTTGGGTTTGATAGTTCTTTACTGTAGGTTATCCTCCATATTGTGGGATATTAGCAACATCCTCCATGCTAGAATTGATACCTTCCCTCCCAGATGTAACCCTCCTAAACATCGTCAGACACTGCCATGTGCCCCTTACAAAAATCACCTTCGGTTGAGATGTACTATAACGAGAAGGAAAAGTCTCCAAATGGATGTTCACTGAAAAAAGCTCTATGACCCTGCCACCCACAGAAGCATCAGCTTGCTTTCATTGCTTATCTCAAAGTTTTCTCCAAGTTTCACATTTTCTCAATGCAATAATTTCCTCAAGGTGCAAATAACACTCCAGAGACAAGAAAGTAAGTTTATTTTACCATTCAATTCTTTTCTTTAAAATTTTAATGCTTGATAAAACAAAACAAACTTTTAGTACCATAAAAACCTTCTGACATATACAACGACATATTATTACTATGTACAATTTCAAAAACAAAAGCTTCCAGCTCAAAGTAAAGTGATGTTGAACATCCTGGCTATATTTAAGTTATGAGAAATTTCC
>PVJA010030396.1:0-25852 GCA_004027025.1 Myocastor coypus | reverse complement strand
TTTATTTCAGTGGCACTGAAGATGGAGCCCAGAATTCTGAGCACGCTTGGCAAGTGCCACACCACTGAGCTGTACCCCCAGTCCTGCTTACGACCTTTTATAATTCAGTTTTGTTGCCATGCGCTTAGAGCAATAGTAGAGGTTCAGAAACATTTACCTTATTTTCCTCCTTGACTAGAAGTCAGTCTCATAGTGTGTGTGTGTGTGTACATGTGCATGTGTGCAAGTGTATGTGTGTGTGTGCATGTATATGTGTATTTGTGCATGTGTGCAAGTGTATGTGTGAGTGTGCGTGTGCCCTCGCGTGTGTGTCGCTGAGGCTGAATCCAGGTCTCACCCATGCTTGCCAAGCCATCTGCTGTGGAGTTGCACACCTGCTTCTCACGACTTCACTCTCCTGTCTGCAGTGGGTGCCACACGGGGCTGCTTCCAGATTCACTCTCAGGGTGAAAGACCTCGGCCTCAGCTCTAGGTGTTGGCTGGGTGGAGCTGAGGGTGCCTGAGCATTCTCTTCTGCCATGGCAGGTGACAGTCCTGCCTCAGGAGCGGCTGTGCTTCAGCGACAGGTCAGCTGGGGCATGTGGGCCTGGATTCCTTGTTCCAGTTCAGAACGACAGCGAGCTGTGGGCTTTTACGTCACCTGCCTCTCAGCTCAGTTTATTGCTTATCTGCCTTGCTTTTCTTTCTGTTTGCAGGTGTTAATTCTGAAAGCCCTCCCAATAAATCTCACCAACGTCCATCTCAGAGTATGTGTCCCAGAAGCTGGTCTATGTCTTTCTAGGGGTCAGCTCAAGCCGCTTTCCTGCAGTGGCCATTCAGAAACAACTGCAGGACGAGCATACGAAGGAAAGCAAAACTGCCCGAATTTGATTTGCTCGGCTTCCTTGAACGACATAATTTCCCTGATTTTTACTACGAAAACATTGACTTGCAAAGTCTGAGCCATGAATCCAGGGCCTAGGTAAGATAACGCTGGCTCACTGTGCACGTTTCTATTGTAATTGAACTTTAATGCTGCTTGGATGAACCTAGCGCCGCTGTTGACACTTTAGTAATACATTGGAAGATGAATGACCCGAGCACGCAGCGTTCTGTGGGAGGTCGACGCGGAGAGCCGCGTGATCGAAAACTGAGCACAGGCTCTAAATTGAAGTTTGGCAGCAGAAGGGAATGGAAACATTGGATAATGGCAATAAAGGTCATTCTTTTTCAAACATCACTGGCGCTGGGCCAGAGTAGTGGCCGCGCCTCCCACCAAGAGGACTTGAAATCTTTGCGGGACACACTTTTCTCGGGATTGACAATTAAGATCCCTCAGGCAACTTTCATCTCTGAGGACACACTACACTGAGCCTGGTCTCTGCAGGGAGGGTGGAGAGGCGGATTGATGGGGAGGCCCACTTCTGGAGAGACGCGGAGGGGTGGCGAGGCGAAGCTGCCAGCTGCAAAGAAGCGCTGGCAGGCGCCAGCCCGTTCCCTGTGTGAGCTCAACGCTGCATTGCCGTGCTCACGTTGGTCATACTTCAGTTCTAAAAAAGTCCCGGGCCAGTGGGATGGCGCTGCCGCCTGCCTACCCTGCATCTTACCATTTCTCTTCTTCTGAAGCCCTGTCTTTTTATTTCAGATACCCCATCTCTTCCCATTTTTTATTTTTAAAAAATCTTTTATTTATTTGGTACAGGGTCTCAGTATACAGTTAGCACTCATAATGATCCTGCTATATCTGCCTCCTCCGCGCTGGGAATACAAGTCCCGGGGCTACCATGGCATGCAGTACTGGGCATTGAATCTGGGTCATTGTGCTTGCCAGGCAGGTGCTTAGACTGCTGAGCTATTTCCTCACCCCCTGCCTCTTTTCGAAAACCATATTCTAAAAGTAGATTCTGCTATAAACATATATATATATATATATATATATATATATATATATATATATATATATCTCACAGTGGTGTGATTTTAGTTCTTTTGGAAAAATACCTAGGAAGGGAATAGCTGGCTTGAATGGGACCTCCAATCCTAGATTTTTGAGGGATCTCCATACTGACTTCCATACTGATTGTACCAGCCTAAACTCGCACCAACAGAAGGGTCCCTTTTCTCCATAGCCTCTCCAGGATTTGTTATTGGTTGATTACTTATTTATTTACTAATTGGTACAGAGTCTCCCTACATAGTTTGCACTTGTTGTGATCGTTCCGTCTCAGTTTGCCCAGCACTGGGATTACAGGTGTGCACCACCATGCCTCGTATGGGTGGCTGGCTTGGCATGGGGTCAGCATGGCATGCAGTGCTGGGGATTGAACCCAGGTCCTTGTGCTTTCCAGACAGGCACTTAGATCGCCAGGCGATCTCCCCGGTCCCTTGGTTGACTTCTTGATGATAGCCATTTTTTTCTGGTAGAAGATGGTATCTCAGCATTGTCTTAATTGGCATCTCTTGGATGACAAATGATGTTGAACATTTTCTCATGCATATATTTGTCATTTGTACCTCTTCCCTTGGGAAGTGTCTGTGCATCTCAGATGCCCACGTTTGGAGCGGGTCTTTGAATTTTGGAGAACTGGTTTTTAAACCTTCTTCATATGTTCTCAATAGGAGCCCTTTGTCTGGAGGACCATTGGCTGTAAGTGTTTCGCACTTCATGGGTTTTCTTTTTAGTCTTGCTGACTTCTTTTGACATGCAGAGACTATTCAGAAAGATGAGATCCCAGTTGTTGATCCTTTGAAGCACTTCTCATGGAGCCTAATTTGTCATAGCTAAATCTTAGAGACATCCAAGTGCCCATCAACTGAAGAATGAGTATGGTATTTTTACACAGTGGAGTATTAGTCAGCCATAAAAAAGATCAGCTGGAGGCTTTTGTAGATGAATGGATGCAGCTAGAGACTACATTAGTAGGGGAAATGAGTCGAACTCAGATGTGCGATCATCCTATTATCTTGCTAGTCTGAGAACCAGAAAAAGTAATGAAAATTTATAAGGTATAACAGATACTGCAAAAGGGAAAGAAATTGTTCAATGGGAAGGAAAAAGCAGGATGAGGAAAAGGACAAATGAAAGAAGGGAAAAATATATTAAAGTATATATGCAGAATAGTTCAGATAATTGTACTGTTGATTTCTGGTGGTCTTTTGCAAGGGGCCGCTAGTACTTAAAAATTTTTTTCCTTTCTACTCTGATTTCTTTTCCGCTTTTGAATTTCTTACAGCTTCTTTGTTATTATTATTGTTCTGCTTTTGTCTTTCAGTGAATATTACACCTTTAGATCTGGCAGCCTGAACAACTAATTTGAAGCTAGCATCCTGTAATACAGCAACCATTGCTGAATTCCTACTACTTTGTTTAGTGAAATCTTGTATCATTTCTAATGTTTACTTTTTAATATCACTGCTTTGTACTCTTTTTTAAAAAGGAGTGGATTCTAGCTTCTAGGGCAAAATTATTTCCCTGGCAATTGGTGGTTCAGGGACTCAAATTTAAGTAAACTAGCTTTTGTGGTTTGACCAAGTATCAAGCAAAGGTCTGTGAATCAAAGGCTTTTTCCCCAGTGCCAGGACCACCAGGATGTGGTGGAACTGTTAGGAGCTGGACTCGGCTCCAGCTTTCCAGTCATGTGGGAGCAGTGTCTTGAAAGAGGATCGACAGCTTGGACTCTCTCCAGGTTTCTCCTTCAGCCTCCTCACCCACACGCCCCCTCCATGATGTCCTCCCTCACCACGGGGCCAACCAACCATGGACCAAGACCCACGAAACTGTGAATCAAAGGAACCTTTCTTCTTTTTATTATTTTATCACAGGTGTTTTGTCACAGTGAAGGAAAGCCGACTACACGTATTCCCCAGGAGTTGTTAAAGGTTTGAACGAGGCACAGTGCTTGATGTGATAATGTTGTTGAGGAGCCACATTTTATCCCCTTTCCGAAGATATCAACAGGATAAATCGGCTGCCTCTGGTGGCCACGCAACATGCTCTTTGTGACCACCATGGAAGCTAAGAAAAGTAGCCAGCAGAACCCCAGCGAAATCTAGGCAGAGCCCTGGTTCTATCTGGCGTGAGCCTTCCTTGCCTGACTGCATGGTCAGTGGAATCCGAAGTGTCAGCATCACTTAAGTATTGGGCTGACTTAACGACAACCTCACTGGCCTGCGTTTTGTACCTAAGGACGACCTCTATCTTTGATTTATCATTGTGACGTCATAAGTAACCATGGTAACTTGGTACGGGGCACTCGCCCAGCATGCGCTCTGGGTTCAAAGCCCAGAAACACAGACACACACTCACAGTCACACGCACAACCACACACACAACCATACAATCACATAACACATATACACAACCACACACGCAATCACACATACAACCACACACAACCAAATGCACAAGATAAAAATGCTAGGAGATTCGGTACCTGGAGAGACCCTATTTCCTCATTCTCAGCACCTTCTTGCTGAGTCCTGGCAGGGAGTTGCGGGGAAAGCTCTCTGGGGCTGCTTTTCCAGGGGTGCCAGTCCCACCTGTAAGGGCTCCGCCCTTGTGAGGTCGTAATTCCCGGTGCCCATACCACTTAATCATATTAATGATTAGGATCTGTGGAGATACAATAACCAGCAATATTTGATTCTTCAAACTGGTTTTATCTCCAGCAGCCTCTCAAAACCAACAAGAGTTCCGCTATGGACTCTCACCAGACTGAGTTTCGCTGTTGCTCAGCACAACGTCCTTCAAGTGAGGACCTGCAGTGTGGAAAGGAGAAGCCGAAATACAAAGATGAAAGAGAGACGAAGAAAAGGGTAATGTACGTTCTCCATAAGGTTTGTGAGGACGCTGCCACGTGACAGCAGGCGAGGGATACAGTGGAAGTGGACCGCTAACAACACAGCAGGAGCGTTCTCTAGGTAGGAAGCTGCACTTGCTGGAGAGTAATTCAGTAGAAAAGTTGGAAGATTAAGCCTAAGAAATCTCTCACAAGCAGAAAAGCATGGAGGGGAAGAGAAGGGAAAGACACTCAAAAGATCACAAGAGGAAGCAGCACACATCTAAAAGACCAGAATGACAGGCACTCCAAGCATATTTTTACGGTTACACGTTGCTATCCTCAGTGTGATGTTACGCTCAAGTACCCATTTTATAGAGCAATAGTATTACTAAGCTTCTCTTCTGGCAGGTTAAGAATATAAGTTTCCAGACCAAAAATTAGGCAAAACGACGGGCTGCAACGATGGCCAATATTTTGCCCTTCAAGGTCAGTGAGGACTTAGGACATAAGAGAACCTGTGCTATAATAGCCTGTACCCTCAGTGGTTTCCCAAATTTTCTGTTCAAGGAGACTATAGGGGTACAGAGGAAAGGGACTGAAGATGTATAGTGTGCCTAAAGAGAGTCACCTGAAGAGAAAACATTCTCTCAGGCTTTCACAGAGAGCAAACCGGTCAAGCAATGGCCGTGACTCATCCAGACGGCTGACACTGACAAAAGTTCTACAAAGCACTGCACCTGGCTCCAAAGTAAATCCTAAGGGGATTTGACTGACTTTGAGAGATACAAAAGTTACATGTCTTGCTATACAGGTCATGCTTACACTTGCCCTTCACCACTCAGCAGAAAAGTTTAACCACAAGGCATAAAACAGAAAGCTAGACTAGAATGATGAGCTGTAAAAGGCTTAAATCAACAGCTTCTAACATTGCCAGTTTTACCAATAACCCACTGAGATTACTGGACATTGAACTATGTATATAGCTACTTTCTCTTAGTTCAATGAGAAGAAATTTGGTTGTACCAATAATGATTTGAAAAATTATAGCACCTACACTCTGGGCTCTGTATAACTAGTAGGAGGACTACAGTATGCATTGTATCAAATATTGAAATGTAATACTAATGTATTTTGAAACTGTCACATTGTTATACATTGTTATTTCGTATTAAAAATAATAAAAAATAAAAATGAAAGGATCACAAGAGGACATTAGCATCTGACCAAGGGACACATGAAAGGAGGAAACATTAAAATAAGGGTAGGGACATATATCCTAAACAGCAGGACCTCATATTCAATGTGAAAATGTATATTTGGTGCCCAGTATAAAGAATTAAAAAACCAACAACTCCAAATACTCCCTTAAGCATTGCCACAAAGTGTCTTAATGCCAGTAACAACAACAACAACAACAAATAAATAAAAATCAAAAAAAAAAGCAAAATGAAAACAAAAAGTAAACATCAGACTGTTCATTCTCAGTTCTACGTATTAGAAGACTTTGACTTTTTTGTTTGTTTGTTAGTATTTTAGGGAAGGGTCTACAGCCTGTTCAGATCTCACTACTGAGCCGCCTTTGTACAGCCTCCCAAGAGCTGGGCTTACAGGCGCGCACCACCACACCCTGCCTCAATTGCCATCTCGGTGCTTCAGGCAGCAGGGCTGGCATGGCTGGCTCGGGATCGGACCTTCAGCCCCTGTGCCTTCTTGTAGGCACTTTAATCCACTGAGCTATTTGGCTGGCCCGACACTTTGACTTTTTAAGGGAGAAATCACGATGTCTAGAATTATATGCACAGTTAAAGTGGCAATAAGCAGGATGGTAGAATAGAGGTATTATCAGACATTAAGGTCCAGGAGGGACTCTGCATCAAAATTTGGTAGAATAATAAATTTGTAGAACCAGCTGAACGACATACAAATATCTCTAAAGCAATGAGTTAAAAATAAATGGAACTCCAGGCAAACAGTCACACAAGAAGGAAAATTCCGTCACAGAGAGCAATGGCTGTGTAGCAATAGCAAACAGAGTTATCCGGTCATTATAGGGAAATCGCTACTGGTTTCCAATTTTTGGGGTCAACTTACTGATAAAGCTCAGAAGACTTAGTTGCCATTATAGGAAGATATGGACATATTATAAGCCTAGCATTGTTAAGGTAGAATGCACACAGCGGAAACAGGAACGGAATGTTACCCGATAGGTATAGAAAGCAGGGAGTGAGAAACCTGCAGGGTTGATGGGAAAATATAAAGGCAGCTCAAGGTCCTCTTCTTCCGGCATTCATTTAGAGAGATCGTGGGAAGAATAGAAAAGAAGATTCTTCTTTGCCACTTAAAGACATTTTTGTGAAAAAAGATACTAATTTCTTACAGTCCAGATTTTGATTTGACAATATGAAAACAACACCTGACCATGTTTCCGTTGGTGTCTGGTTTCCCCCCAAAGCCTCCTGCAGTCATGGGGCGGGGACTTGTAGACTTTGTGATTAATTCACGCTCTAGTGCTGGGGTGTGAGCGCTGCTAGGATCATGGGTGTGAGTGCTACGCCCGGCCTGGGGCAGACAGCCCGACTGCGACGTAAGGGAGACAGAATTGCTGTCTGCAGCCGCGGTTGATGCTACTCCTCCCGATTTGCTCTTGCTAGTCTGTTGTGTCCCGCCACCATGAGCTGCTGCCCTCTGCCGTGTGTCACTCTGTCTTGAAGCCAGCGGAGCATGGACTGGAACCTCCACCAACTGTGAGCTAAATAAACCTTTCCTCCCTCGTTTCTAGGTGTTGGATATTTCTTCCAGCAATGACAGAAAGGTAACTGAGACACTCGACTTCAGTTGTCTCAGGTTTATGAGGTCATGATAGATAAGCGATGCTTTATGATTGAGAGGGAGTTGAGCGACCCTGTAGTGTGCCATATAAAAATGCATTTTGGAGTAGTTCACGTGAAAAATTTGAGAGATCTTGCTGAAAAGAAAATAACCTTGTCCTTAGTAATTGATATTACATTCACATAATGAGTGCCAATTTGCCGTGATATTAACACATTACCATCCTAGTCAATTAACATGAAATACTTAATTTTATTATTTTTGTGGCTTTGCTCACATTTAATTTGCAATGTTTTAGTTGCGTGATGGGCAAAGTCACCTGAAAAGAGCAGAGCAGAGGTCCTGGTGTCCCGTTCTCCAGAGCAGCAGTGAGTTGCCTCAGCAGGTCTGAATGACCTCAGCCGTTGAACAAACTGAGAGCGGAGCAGCGCTACGGCTTCCTGAAGGGGTCACCTCTGTCTCTCAGAGCGCTGCGTTCTGCAGTTGCCTGGCTCCTTGCTATGCAGACTGTGACGCTAGGACCTGTGGCTTGAGCCTCTCTGAGGTGGAATCTTGGGGCTCAGGCCAGAGTCACTCACCCAGAATCTGCATCTTTAGCAAGAGTCCAGGTGACACTAGGGGAGAGGCCTTGCGCTCCCCTTTTGCTCCTACTGCACACGCCATACCAGGGCAGCCTCCCTCCCTGGGGAGTCCTCATGGCACTCCCAGGCCAGCCTGGCCCAGCCTAAGCGCTTCTTCCTTGAGGACCACCAGAGCCCAGGAGATGGCTGTGCCTTGCCATTTCCTGATTTGTGTTTCCTAACAAACTCTCACGGCAGATGTGGGCTGAGCCCTCTTTGCCATCAGTTGGAGGGTGTATCTTGTTTTTTATCTTCTTTCTCATCTGTAAATAATCATAATATTACTTTCCTTCTCGTGTCATTGTGCAGCTCCCATGTAATAACCTGTATTAGGCACTCAGAACGCAGTAACATCTCAATGAATATAGTTATCATTATGAGCTATTATTAAAGAGTCCCGGTGGTAACAGTCAGCAGGAAAAGGCTTAGATGGTGATGGCCTCCAGCCTCAGCTGTCAGCTGGCTCATTTCCCTCATCAACAGCTCATTATCTGATTGTCAAGGCATGGACGCTCCACGTCATCGCACCGAATAATAACAATTACTGCAGGTCTCGTGTGTAAAGCATCACGGAGCCAAGACACCTTCGGTCCTGGGAGGAGTCCGTCTGCCGGAGATGGGGGTGACGAGGCACAGGGCTGTGTCAGGGGCCGGGTGTCCTCTCTCACCCTATGTACGGTAAGCTCAGTTTGTGCTCATAACATCTAAGTCATTCTGCTCCTTGTCCCAGTGTTTGACACAGCTACACCATGTTTTCCTTTCTGCCTTCCTTTTTATCTTTTTCTTGATGCTCTGCCTCCTTCTTGAAGACTTGGGCCTGTGTCCATAGATAGGCGCTGGGCTGAAAATAAGCGTTCTCCCTACACCCACATCTCACCTCCAGATTGAAACACGGCACAGAAATGAAACCCTTTGCTCTTGGCTTTTTTCTTCCCCAAATGACCTCTTTCCCAGGAGGGAGGAGTTCCCGTGGCTCACATGGACGTCCAGGAGATCCTCTCCCCGGAGACCATACGCACAGCTGAGTCCCTGGAGGGTCTCATTTTAGTAGGCAAAGAGAAACTACAATGGAGACATGGACTCAGCCTCTTAATTTTAGAGAAACACAGGTGGAAAAGAGATATGCTCTATTCCAGGAAGGCATTCCCAGGACAAAAGGACAAAAATGTGGTGGAAAGACAGCAGGAGAACTATCTTTATGGTCCTCTTACTTACTATATCAAAGACAAAATATACTGAGAGATGTGTTCGTGTTCAACTTCCTAAATAAGTACTTGTTTAACAATGAGAAAATAATGGTGTATACAAGCGGGGCATTGGACTTAGATTTATTTGTTTGTTGTTGAGTCATTTGGGTATGGAAACCAGGACCTTCACACTGGCCTTCTTCAACCTTATTTGCTTTTTGTATTTTTGATTTTGAGACAGGATCTCATTAAGTTGCTAAGAA
Organism: Myocastor coypus; assembly: GCA_004027025.1. Lineage (NCBI taxonomy): Eukaryota > Metazoa > Chordata > Mammalia > Rodentia > Myocastoridae > Myocastor > Myocastor coypus. The sequence continues at coordinate 16,193 of PVJA010030396.1, read as the reverse complement.
TCTGCAATCCCGTCTCAGCCTCCCATAGTGCTAGGATTACAGGTATGTGGCACCATACCCGGATTGTTTTAGGATCAAAATCCACACTGTTGCTTGTTACAGTAGATGGGCTGTTATTGGGGGGCCTGTTGAAGGGAGATAACACAGCTCTTGTCGTGCAAAATATTCTAGTAGGGGTTCGGCCCTGGAAGACCACCAGTGTTGGAGCCTGGGGTAATTCTAACAGCACTACTGGTAAGCAGAGCGGAAAAAAGTTATCAATTCCATAAAAGGCAACAGAATAAGAATGAACCACACTGTAAAACTCAGTCTCTTGAGCCCAGCAGGCTGGCGGCAGTGATGTATGTATTGGAGTAAGTGAAGGAAATCGAGACTTGAAAACTGATGGTCCATGGTCGGATACCTGTCCACGAGCACAGATTCTTTGGTCCTCAGAGTCCTAATTCTTTTTTGTCTATTGCCAACGTTGACAAATTGGCAGATTTTGATTACCAATCCAGATTTCAAAACTTCTCTTTCCGTAGGGGGCGACTTGGCAAACCTGGGCCCACATTTCGCAGGCCAGTGGCTGAGTGGTGGCAGGTGTGGTCCTCAGGGCACGTGCTGTCCAGTGAGCTACCTTGGCTTGTTTTCATTATCTGCCTGGATGCTAAAAATAAGCCAAACAATGAATGTTACCTGCTGCCTTGCATGAATTCAGCTAAGACCTGGGTTGCATTTATGCCAGATCTCATATTGCCTAGAGAATGAATTTAAAGCCTCAGTACACAGATAGCCTGAAAGATGGGCCATGAGGATATTTCTCCGGATACAAGGCAATTGGTAGGTCGAACGTACTAGCGTGCTCCAAACAGTGAGCAGCACCTATGACTGACGTAGGTGTGTTAGTGTATGGAAGATGCCAAGAGGGCCAGAAGGACAGTCTGAAGGCTCTCGACAGAGTTTCAGAGGAAGACAGCAGTGATGGTCGTTAAACATGCTGGCATCTGGTAATCTAAGCCATGATATTATGCAATATAACATCCAATGGTTGAATTCCTATCCTTTCGTCTAGTGAAATTCTGTATCAATTTCTAATACATTCTGTTTTTCTTTTTTCCATGCTCTTTAAAAAATAACAAGGAAAAAAAAATGTACCATAGACATCACTGGGGTGTCAGTGCATGAAGTGTGTCTCACAACACAGATTTGGTTGTTTTCAACATGTTGTTCTTATAAAAGTCTAAGAAAGAAAAAAAAACAAAAAACACTTCAGATTTGATAGGACGAAGGAGTCAAGCTAACTAGGTGTCAGGATGGACAGGCCAGGGAGCCACTCCACGGCACTAGGAGTTCCTGACTTCTAAGCAATAAAGAATAGACTGCAAAAGAAAGCCTTGTGCTCTTATTGTGTAGGCAAGATAGCGTGCACGGATCTGCCTCTACGAGTAAGTGCTAAGAAGATGACAGTACAGTGTACCAACTATCGCGACTGCCCTAATGACCTGTTTTGGAACTTGGTTTCACTTATGTCTGTCTGTCTATCTATCTGTCTGTCCGTCCATCTGTCCGTCTGCCTGCCTGCCTGCCTGCCTGCCTATCTATCTATCTATCTATCTATCTATCTATCTATCTATCTATCTATCTATCTATCTATCTATCTATCTATCTATCTACCTATCTATCTACCTATCTATCTGATAGCTAAGATTGTTGTGCTAATTTCTCTTGATTTATAGAAACAGTTAATGTTCAATTGTTTCATCAATCTTGCAATCTTGTATCTAGTAATCTGAGCAATTACACTGAAGATAGCAATAGGTTACATAACAACCATTGTGAATTTCCTATCATCTTATTTTGAATGTCTGTACCTTTTTAATTTTTTTGTTGTTTTTGTCTTTTTTTTGTGTATATTTGGTACAGGGTCTACAGGACCTACAAGGTGTCACTATGTAGACTGGACTCATAGTGATTCTTCTATTCTCAGCCTTCCAAGTGCTGGGATTATAGATGCGTGCCACTAGCCCCAGTCTCAGTCACCTTCTTAGTGCGCCCCAGGATGGCCCTGGCACAGCATGTTGGAGATCAAACCCTGGCCACTGCATTGACTTAAGCAAGTGTTTCAATATGCTGAGCTATCTTGCCAGACAGTTTTGTTTTTTCTTTCTCTTTAAAATAAAAAGAAAAATAGACTCCAGCAAACAAACACAAGAGAGTTGCTTCTGGAGAGTCTATTGGACACTCATGCGATTGCATACAGAAAATGGGGCCCTTGTAGGGAGAGACATCCTAATGTTTCTAGATAGAAATGCAACAATTGTGGTGGCTCAAGAATACAGGGCTGCCCTCAAATTTCATTCAGGGGACTCAGACTTGAATAGATGAGACCAGCCATGTCCGGCCATTGTTTCTATTCTGTATAAGATCCTAACTCCAGGAAAGGAAGTTGCATCTTAGTGGAGCCAGAGTCAAGGAAAGATGGATTATGTCTTAACACATAAGCTCTATAAAGTCAAAAGCATGAAGACACTGACTATTAATTATGAACCCATGCTTTCAATACCAAGGTCAGTGTCGGAAACAAAGTGATGTTCGGCGTAGATTTATGGGGTGACTCCATGAAGGCATGATGAAATAGTTTCAATCTTTGACTCTGGTAAGGCAGAGCACCTGGAGAAATACTTCCGAAGACCCACAGTTGAAAAGGCATGAATGATTTTCTAAGGGAGAAATCAGTGATGCCCTCCACAGAGTACAGAAAGGATGCTGGCAGCCAGGGAGAGCGGGTTATGGGAAGGGGTGCCCTGGATTTTGCAGCAAGGCTTCTATAACAAACATGCAAAACTGCAAATCTGATAGTTCTCCTCATTTCAACATGACAGGAATCAGGGCCAAAATGCACCTGAATCCATCTTTCATTCTTGCCCAAACAATAGCTCCGTGTCTGGGCCACTGCTAACAAGTGACCTGAGGATCTGGCTCCCCCTGTTCCTTCTCTGATGGGAAAGGCCATATGGCAGTGCCAGCCCTGCCCTGGTGAGCTCTCCGTGATACAGGCACATTTCCTCCAGGAACATGCCATATGTACAAGAGGCTGTTCCAAGGGGAGGCAGCTTTGCACATCCCACTCAAAGGGGGAATGGCAAGAACGGGTGTCAGGAGCCCCCAGATTTCCTGTTCTTCCTCTGAAGTACTTTTGGAAGCCACATGTGACTCATTTCCAGGGTACCAAGAGGCAATGCCACCCGGAACATGAAAAAATGATCATGAAGGCTCTGATTGTGATCTGGCTATATGGTCAATAAGGAAAGAACGTTTCTTTCTTTCTTCTTTTTTATTTTTTTGTCTTTTTGAGACAGGGTCTCGCTATGCAGTCCAGGCTGGCCTTGAGCTCACTTTTGTAGCCCAGGCTGGTCTTGAACTTGCACCGATCCTCCTGCCTCAGCCTCCCGAGTGCTGGGATTACAGGTGTGCACCACCACGCCCGGCTCGTATATTGCTTTCTTAAGGCGACCTGACGCTTCATAGAGCGTAGCCCGAGTCATTCATATTTCGAGTTGGTCCTACAGAACTCAGTGCTTCGTGACTTGGCCTTGTGAAGTCCTCGGGCATCTTGAGTGTGTGCCTTACGCCCTCAGCTGGAGGGCAGGCATGAGTACCCTTTGGCACACTGTTTCCTGCAAGCGTGCCTGCTTTTCAACTTCTGTTTTAGCTGTAACATGGAGTAGTACTGTAGTGCCAATTCTATTATTTGGGGCAAAAAGGACTTGGGATGACCCTTTCTGGAGAAAAAACAGGCAGAAAATGTCAACAATCAGGATGGACAAAGGACAGAGGGCTCGGGCTCCTGGAGCGAAGCTGACGAATACACAGTTTTTTGTTTTCATCATGCATGGAATTAACTTTTTAGAATGTTATTTTTTGGAGGGGCTGGTGAGAAAGCTCAGTGGGTAAAGTGCCTGCACAGGCGAAGGGACTAGGGTTTGATCCCTGGTTTAGTCCTGTATGCCACACAGTCCTCGCCCCCAGAGTGTGCTGAGCAGGCCACGGAGTCTGGGAGTGTGGATGCAGCCCTGTACTCCCAGCACTGGTGGAGGCTGAAAACAGGATGATCACTACAAGCCCGATCTGCACAGTGAGACTTCGTCCTAACAACACAAATGGAAAAAAAAAATGTTATTTTCTTCAATATCAGAAGGATTTCCCTTAAAATCTCTTGCCTTGAAGCTGTAAGATCTTGTACCCCTGGGCCTGGTTGGCCGAAAGGAAGTGACGTCAAGCTGAAGGGTAGCTGGGCTCTTTGGGCAGACGCATGAGCTCTTTGGCTCATAATATAGTTGTGTGTGTGTGTGTGTGTGTGTGTGTGTGTAGAGCAGGTGCTCTGCAGGGAGACATGCATTTGTGGTCCAGGTTCTACAACTTCATTCCTACTGGAGTTTCCCAATGTCTTTACTTATTAAAAGTCTTTATCCCTGACTCTTTGGATATAGCCAGTGACCAGGCTGACCTGGGAACAGGCTAGCGAGACACCGTCCTGCATGCTAGTTGCCTAAATGCTTTGGACACTGTTAATCACGGTTTGAGTTTATCTTCTTATCTCACGTTAGGTTTGGAAGCAGAAGTTCAGCTTACTCAGTCGTCTTGTGGAACACAACAGATCCAACCATGAGTGGCTATGCTAAGTGTTTATACGTAGCAAATAAATTTGAGAACACCAGGAGACCCCAAGCGTTGCTGCTCTGGGCTTTCTACCCATGGTGCAGCCAAAGGTGTGTCAAGCCCTGGCTAGATTCAGCAGGCCGCACTGAGACACTGCTCACAACTCCAAGGACCAAGCGTGTGAAGAGGCGCTTTCCTTTTCCCTAGGGACACAGCACCCCAAATATGCCTGATGATGTAAGTGGAGCAGGGTTGATCCTGGCTAATGCTGCGAATAGACCTTCCTCGCAGTAAGGATAGTTTGGGCCTGGGGATATAGCTCAGTGCAGCAGCACCTGCCTGGCCAGTGCAAGGTCCTGAGTTCGATTTCTAATATCCCCGCCCAACACACACAAAAGAGAGGGAGATTTAGCTCAGCAGGGAAGCATCTGCCTGACAAGCAAGAGGTCCTGAGTTCAATTCCTAATGCCTGCAAAATAAATAAATGAAGAAATACATTTTATACTTACATAATTCTGATACCACAGTCTTCTCTTGGAATTTATGGCACGCATACTGGCATATATACACCATGATATGTGCATGACCTGTTTTGAGTGACCAGTTTCACTCAATAATGAGTGACTTGATACGAAATGAAGGCTTTGGGCCTGGGAAGTTGGCTCGGTGGTCTAAACATCAGCCTGGCAAGAGCAAGGAAGCGAGTTCGATCCCTCCTACTGCATGCCATGCCAGCCATGGGAACTGGGCATGGTGGGACATGCCTGGCATCCTAGCACCATGGAGACTGAGACAGGAGGATCATTATGAGTCCAAGCTATGCAGTGAGACCCTGTGTCAAATGCGTAATGAATGAATTAATTAATGAAAAAATAAAGGCTTCTTTGCAGGGAAGTTAAATTCATCAGGGCCCATCTATACAGCTGATACTGTGCAGCTATAGGGGACGAGGGCATCTGTAGACTCAGACAGCACAATCTCTAAACCATATCTCAAGTAAAGATGGTCAAGGGGGCACTGGTGCTTTGTCTGTGCTACCATTCATTTCAAACTGTGGAGGTAGTTCACTATTCACTGGATTTTGTATGAGGTGGAATTGTTGAGGAGGTCGATGACAAAGAAGAGGAGAGGGCCCCGGGCACAGCAGGCCGAGCGGTGGACGTCCGTTCCACGGTGTACCCCTCTGTGTCATTTGTTTGTTAGACGATGAGCCTATGTTATTTTTTTCCTATAATAAAAATTGAAGTGTGTGGTTGTGCGGAGTTAATTTTGAGCTTCATTTCTCCTTCAGGCTGCTATGTTCCTTTTGGAAAAATGTCTACATCCCACAGTACAGTGGTTTTTAAATTTTTTAAATTGATACATAATAATTGTACATTTATAGGGTACAGTGTGATATTTCAATACATGTATACATGTTATAATAATGAAATTGGGATAATTACCATTTCCATTACCTCCAGCGTAATTTCTTTGTGTAATTCACAATAATTTATTATGTATTTCAATTTCAATAAATTATTGTGAATTATAGTTCCCTGTGAGTCCGAAGAACAATAGAAGTCATTCCTCCCACAGAACCCTGTTTCTGTATCTACCCCACGATACAGGTTTTGTGAAGGCCTGTGAGGCTCATGGAATCCGGAAGGCTGTCTGGTCCTCACAGAGGCGGCGCTGTTTTCTGGACTCTGAGGGAGAACAGTACCCAGGTGCTACGTGGAGCTTGGGGAGCTTTTGGGTAAGTGGGCAAGGAGGGCCCAAGGCCAGACAGGGGTGCTGGGCTGCTTTCTGTACCCCACCTTCTGTGACATCTCCACTGTGGCCCTGTCCTCTTCCACGACCCCATGCAGCTAAGGGCATGGAGCTATTTGTCCTTTGGATGGGAGACATTTCAAAATATAACCAGTAAAGGTACAACTGCATCTTGGAGGACTGTGTCTTCTCCTGGGGCCACCTCTCAGGTCTCCTGCTTCAGCACTAAGCCGAGAGGTGGAGCAGGGGAGGGTGCGTGGGACCAACGTGGGCCCCAGAAAGTGCCCGCAAGAGGAGCTCAAAGATGCCTTGGACCAGGGGAGCGGGATTCTGGGAAAAGGGAAGCAAAGCCATAGAGTGTGGAGCCTGAGGGCTTCATTCTCAGCGTGGCCAGGTTGCAGGCTTGAGTGTGAGGAGTAAGAGGAGGGGAGCCCGGAAGATTCTGCAGAAGATCATTAGCAGAATTCAGGAGATCATTCCTGGCACGAATCGTCCCCGGCGACTGCGAGGAGAGAGACAGCTACTGCAATACTTTCTAGTCCAAGGTGCATGTGCCGAAAGAAGGCGGGGACCACAGGATTCAGGGCTGCAGGCTGAGCTAAGGGATTCGTGAAGGAAACTGAAATAGCCTGGTGAAGGAGTGCAGGAGAAAACAGGAAAGATGTCGATAATTAGGTGGCGCATCTGTGGGAGCGTGAGTGGTGGCTGAGGCCCAGGAGGGAAAGCACAAGACTGGTGGAGCAGTCTTCCACCTTGAGGTTTTCTTTTTATTTTTTATTTTTTTGTCTTTTTGAGACAGGGTCTTGCTATGCAGTTGAGGCTGGTCCTGAGCTCACTTTTGTAGCCCAGGCTGGTCTCGAACTCGCATCGATCCTCCTGCCTCAGCCTCCCGAGTGCTGGGATTACAGGCGTGCGCCACCACGCCCGGCTCCACCTTGAGGTTTTTGTTACCTTTACCCACAATGAGAATTCCTTGTGGACGAAGGCTTCTGGCTATGTCCACTTGACCAAGGAGGGCTGAGATCCTCAGGGGGCCCCATAGGAGGGGCTGTGTCAGAGACCAAGGTCAAGGGAGGCTCACAGTAGAATAGTTTATATCTGTCCTCTCCCAGCAGAATCAGGCAAGGTGTTTTCTCTTTTTCCAAGAACAGTGAAAACATCAATAACAATTCAAAAATAAATAACGCTAATGTCCTTTGGAGGGGCAAGTTCAAGGCTGGCCGCTTCAGTGCGGGAGTATACCAAGTCTTTTCTAAGTCAATGTCAGGAACTTGGGGATTGGCCAGAGAGGACGGCGAGGAGTTGACTACTCGACGACCAGCGTCATTAATCAAACGCTGCGAGACACTGCCAAGTGTCTCAGTGGCTGAGTGAGAAACTCCTTCATTCGGGGGCAAGCGGCTCAGAGCCAGAGGGAAGAGGCGAGGCTCTGGCACTGCCCGAAGCGAGGCAATGCAGATCAGTGCCCAGTGGCAGGCCGCCTTCTCCCGCCACGGGGAAGGTGCCGGAGGGTACCTGGCTGGGCTTCTTGCCCACCGAGATGCAGCCGTCCCCCATCGCGGGGCAGGGCAGTCCTTCCTTCTGACAGCTCCCAGGAACCTTCTGGGTGCAGAGGCTGCTTTGCTGTCGCTCCAGCAGGAGCGAGCCGGCTGGGGGAGGGTTTTGGCTCTCCTGCTCTCCCTGCAGCTCTTTCCTTGTCTGCGCGCCAACAGGCCCGCGTCCTTCTAGGATTCCAAGCTGTGGCTTCCCCGAAGGCTGGTGCCATGGCTCCAAGACCCAAAATAGAAGGCTCGTGTTCTAAAAAGATGCCTCGGCGGGAGGTCTGAGCGTTCGCTCCAGAGCGCCCTTCTACCTCTCGCGTGAGCGTCGCGCCTGCCTTCCTTGTGTCGTTGCCTTCCTCTCTCCTTACACCGTCTTAGCTCCGCTGTGAGCCTGCAGAGGACCACGGCCAGAGGCAGCGTATTGCCTGAATTCTGACCCAGAGTCATTCCTTGATTGACTGACTCATTGATTCATTCATTCATAAAATGACTACTGACCGGGGTCTGCGTAGACCTGCCCTAAGCACTGTACAAACGAACAAGACAGATGGAGCCCAGCGCCGGCCTCCATGAGTCTCTTCTGTCCCTAGACCCAGCCGGGCCTCTTTCCCCGCCGCACCACCTGGTCCCAGGGCCTGACGGCCTTCCGTCTAGGGCATTCCCGTCTTGGGCTACTCAGCCACACAGCTCTCCTTGCGTGGTCTCCGCCGCTCCTTATGTCGTGCTGCCCTAGCCACGGTGCGTTGCCTTTCCAAGCCATTTCCCTCTTTTTTTAAAAATAATTTTTTATTTTATTTATTTTTTTCTTGTTTCAGAACCTTTGTTTGTTTACTCATTTTTATGGCCAGCTCAGCCCGCCCCGAGGGCAGGGCTGGCCCAGCATGTGGTGCCGGGGATCAAACTGCGGTCCCTGAAGCCGCCCAAGCTTTCCTAAGCAGGCACTTTAGGCCACTGAACCATCCCACCGGGCTACCCAGAAGCCCATGCTGACAAAATCGGTGTGGGCAGCTGCTCTGACCCGCAGAGAAGCCTCCTGCCATGAGGAGGGGTGTGGGCAAGCGAAGCAGGTTGTGGACGGCGCGCTGGCCGTGTTCTCTAAGTCTAATCACAACGCGCAGTATTCTCTCCATAGCAACAAACAAGCAAGAAGCCCCTTTTCTAGAAGAAACTACCAGCCGTTAATGGTTCTAGGTGTTATTTGAATTTAACTAAAGCTGGCTCCTTGGGCAGCTCTCCCACCGCCGGCTGCTTTTACAACATGTTTTCAGATACAAACTGTTTTACAAAGAGCTTAAGTCCTTTTAGTACCAAGCATTACATTCAGAACAGAAGCTTAATAAGGTTTGCAGCCGCGATTTTAAGAGGCTCCATCATTGGACGGAACAACAACCGTGATCTATTATTTTTAGTGCGAGAGTAAAGGCCTAAGAGAAGTAACATTTTCCATTCGACTTTATGGCCTTCCAAGTTCTCGTCTAGTGAAGAGTAATCTCACTGCACAGGGCTTGGCAGCAGAGCTGAGCTACGCGGGGCTGGACTCACAGGAGGATGCAGCCGATTCTTTAGGTTACATGGAACAGAAACTCACCTGAGGCCAACGAAAGCCAAAATGAGGTTGTCCGGCTTGCTTCCCTGTGAAGCTCAAGGGAAAGTTGGTTTCGGCCATGGTTGGATCCAGGGGCCCCAGGGCTGTCATTGCGACTTCATTCTCCACCTTAGGCTCTGCCGTCCGTGGTTCCTCTATATTCGTCGTTGATCCCACCATGCTAGCTGGCTATTTTCTGGAGCACACGGAAGGGAGAGCTCTAAAACAGCGGTTCTCAAGCTGTGAGTTGCGATCCTAGTGGGGGCTGAACGATCAAAACACAGGGGTCGCCTAAAACCATCGGAAAATGTTATTTATTTGGAATTGTTATATTTAAACCCATGCTATGCCATGGTGAAATGTTATTTATTGGAATTAGTAATAAATATTTCTCAACATATAATTAAATATTGTTTTTGTGGTTAATCACTATGTTTAAATTATGTTTGATTTGTAGCAATGAGAATACATAATGCATATCAGGTATTTACATTCTGAATCATAACTGTAGCAAAATTACAGTTTTGAAGTAGCCACCGAAATTACTTTTTGGTTTGGGGTCACCGCAACATGAGGAACGGTATCGCGGGGTCACGGCATTAGAAAGGCTGAGAACCACTGCAAGATTATGGCTTGTGATGGGGGAGCCTCAGGGAGCCCTCCTTCTTGGGCAGGAAAAGCTCGTTTGCACACACAGCTCATGCAAGGTGTCATGTGGGGGTGAGGTGGGATCAGCATAAGGGCGTAGCAATACTTATTTTACTTATTTATTTTTGCAGTACCAGGGATTGAGCTCAGGACCGCATGGTTGCCAGGCAAGCACTTTTTCTACTGAGCTATCTCCCCAGCCTTGGGCATAGCACTTTTGATTCTTCTCAAAACTCCATTGCACAGGCAAGCCTAGGTTGTAATTGCCATTTAGGAAAGAAGAAAATTGAGTGTTGTGTGCATGTGTGTGTGTGTGTGTGCGTGATATTTCTGCCATCCCAACTCAGTAAGCTTGGTGGCATCAACACATACACGTTGAACATCTTGCTGGCCTGCAGGTCAGAAATCTGAAACAAATCTCGCAGGCTGAACTCTGGACATTGGCAGCCCCGTATGTCTTCTAGAAGAGAAAGTTTCTTTGTCACTTCATGTTCTGAAGGACACCCATGTTGTCATTCTTTCCTTCTACCCTCTCCACTTCTCTCTGTCTCTGCTCCGGCCGCCATCTCTCTCTGTGTCTGCCTGCCTGCCTGTCTCTGTCTCTGTCTCTGTCATCTGCCTCTGGCCTGCTTGTCCCGCCCTTTGCCTTCTAAGGACATTTGTGCTCCTCCCTGGCTTACTGCCATAATCCAGGGTAACTTTCCAACTCAACATCCTAGAATTAATCACCTCGCTAAACTGATTTGGCCTTGTAAAGTGACACATTCACGGGTCCCAAGGATCAGGGCACGGACATCTTTATGGGATTCTTCAGCCTAGCATGCACTTAAAAAGGCAAAAACCTCTGGTCTCCCTTAATAGCTGAGCTGAGACTTGAGCGGGGGTTGATAGTTTTAAATAAGGATGGTTTCAGATAAGCCGTTGGCTTTCTTGAAGAGCACCTGTGTGACCTCAGGGAGGCCTCCCTGCGCCTCTGTCCTCACTTAGACAATGAGGATAATGGCACAAAAGTTAAATGAGACACTGCTTCAAGTGGCTAGCACAGCAGCTGACAGGAGGAGCAAAGACAAAGCTCCCTTGAGCACTGGCTCGGCAAACCAGGGGTAGCTCGGCCGGCCCTGACGAGGAAAGAGCCTTGGACACCGACTCAGCTCTGTGGCCACAAAGGATGTAAGCCCCCAGCCACGAATGGGACTAGTAGGTTCCTTACCCACAGAAAGAAGCAGATAGTGTCCATCCCACACTGGACACCTGTACTGGTCACTTACCTGTCCCTGGAACAAAACACCCAACATCCAGCCACTTCAAAAAGCTGGGCGTGGGGGAGGGGCGCGGCAGAGCAAAGATGCCATCCCACAACCTGCGGCAGCCAGGAACTAGCAGAGGTGGAAGGCTGAGGCTGCAGACGAGGGCCGGCCCTCCAGGTCAGGACCCTGTGACCTGCCTCCTCCAACCAGAACTCGTTCCCCAAAAGCATGCTCAGCCCTGAGCTCATTATTGGTCAGTTCACTGATCAATAAAGCGCCCCACGATCTAATTGCCTTTCCAAGCCCCATGTCTGACCACATGAGAGTTGGGGGGGCATTTTAAATCTAGACCATACACTCATTTTTTTTTTTTAAAGCGAATAAAAATAAGAAAAAAAGCCCAGTAGAAATGGCCCACCCACAATTTCACTAACCGAAACGACAGGAATCCAGCAATGGCCGCTGTATCGCATGTTGCTGCCTTCTGGTTAGTTGTTCCACTTACGGTGTATACACCCCGCTCGCTGCCTTATTTGTTTTTGCTCCTTCCCGTTCGGTTTGCTTTTGCTTTATTATCCTCCTCACTCCTTTTTCCTGAGCTTCCTCCTTCTCGGCCCCGCCCTTCCTCCCCACTTCCGGTCCTACGTCCTCCCTTCCTGCTTTGTCCACAGCTACAGCCCCAGCTTAAAAGCAACTGAGCAATACCAGGAACTTCCCGAGTCCGCTCTTGCTTCGCTGCTTCAGCACCGCAGCACGTAGTGCTTGTGGTCATCAGCTCCTTAGCTGCCTGATCTAAATGCTAATGACCTTCGCCTCACCTTATTTCCTTCCTGACCGAGCCTCAAGCCGGCGCTTGGGACGGAGCACCCACGACCCTCTCTTCCTGCCTCCAGCTGGTGTCCAGGATGAGCACCATCTTTGAAAGCCTCACTGGCCGAGGGAGGGAAGGAGGGAGGGCTTGGTAAGGGGCCCCCAGGCTCTTCTCTCCTCCACAGGGTCCCATCCACTGAGCCGCTGATGCCCAAGCTCATGCCCTGCTTCTCTTTCATGCGCGGCTGGTTTTCAGTCTGATACTCGGAGTGCAATATGCTTGCCAGTAATGATGTCTTATTGAAGTGTAAAGATTTCCCCATTCCACTCCTTTATCCTGAATTTAAAGTATTTTCAAATTCACTTACATGGGGGAGGACCGGGAGTCAGGCGCTGGCCATCAATAAGCTGTGCCTCTCACTGTGTCCTCCGGAAAGTGGGAGAGGGGATAGGTGAGTGTTTTGTGTCTCAGGCCCCAGCTAAGTGGAATTAATCACAGAGGGGTTATAAGGCCTGCGAGCCTTCCTGTGCAGGGCATGGTCGTGGGCCTGAGGGTGCCCTGACCTCATCTTCTGGAGTTATTCAAATCATGTTTGTCCCAGGTGGTGAGCTGGAAGATCACAGAGCTCTCGACTATGAAAGCTGAGGATCTTAAGGCTAAGAGGCCAATAATAGAAGATACAGGCAGGGACTGATGGCAGTGGCTCTCCTCAGTCCTAGCCAATATTTATTGTGTGCCACGGTGCACTCGGGATACTGCTCAGTGCTTGTCTTGAGTTCTCTCAAGTCCTTTGCCAGCCCCATGAGATGGACAGATGCAGTGGAGCATTTCTGAGGCCTTTGGGCCATCTGGCCTCCAGGCCATGGCTGAAGACATTCACAGAAGAGCCATCAGGAAGAGCTCTCCAGGAGGCTGTGCTACATGCTCAGACTTGCCGCTGTGTTACACGACCAGAGAGCTGCAGAGGGAAGCTGAGATTCAGTGGCAGGGTGTTGTCTGTCTACACAGCTACAGCTCCCTACAGGTACATGCAGCGGAGTTGTCATCCCGGGCCACGTCCAGGGGCGCTGCAAGTCCGAGCCCCAGTTGGACAACACAGCAACTTGGCAAGATCCGATCTCAACAAATAAAGAAGATAAATATATAGCAGGGCTGAGGGTGTAGCTCCCTGTGAAGCTACCTGGGTTCGACTCCTACTACCACAGGACAAAGCCAAAAACGAGCTCAGTGAGGAGCGTGCGCGCTGCGGTGGTCGCTGTCTCCGCCACTTGGGTCTGAGCTGGCACGCGCGCCATTCAGTCTCTTCACCCCTCTGCTCCCTCCTCTCTGAAATGTCTATAATAATAACACGCCCTTCCTGGGGCTGTTGGCGGTTCCCGTGCATTCCTGTAAGCGAAGCTTTTGGAACAGTGCCCAGTGCACGGTGAATGTTGTAAAAGTATTTAGCCACTAAAACCTTGGAAAATCGCTCCAGCTCTCAGTGGGATAGTTTTGCTGCCCACCCCCTGCCCCCATGGGTTTGGATCTGGTGTATGATGTGGATAGTAGGCAGTAGAAGGGGCGGCTCTTCTGAAACTTTTATTTCCCTGTCCTTTTGGAAGGGTTGGATGTAGGAAGTGCTACGGCCAACTTTTTTTTTTTTTACCTCTAGGGACCTGCCAGGGGTCAGCACTGAAAGCGCCTGGTCCACAAATCTCCCAGTTTGAGAAACAGCAGCGGAAGGGGATATAGACACTGACGTTCGTGTTGTCGAGGGCGCATGTACAGCTGGAAATCGTACCGGCTTGCTGGGGGTGCCATCAGGAAATGCCACGGACTGAGAAAAATTTATTTCCCACCACCCTGGAGGGTGAGGCGTGAGGGCAGAGTGCCGTCAGGGTGGTTGGCTGCCAAGGCCTGTGTCCTCGGCCTGCAGATGGTCACCCCATGCTGTGTCCTCCCAGGACCTTGTCTCTGCCCGCACACTTTCTTGGTGTCTCTTGCGAGGACAACAGTCATATTGGATTGAGGCATCACCCCTGTGACCTTCGTTATTCCTGTAAGAATTACCTACAAATACCGTTACAACGGGGAACAGCATCCTCACATGAAATCTATTCAGTCCACAGTGGAGACTGAGTTTTAGCAGCAAGGCTTTCTTCTTTCTTTCATTTTTTTTTTTTCCATGTATCTCTTCCTCCATCTGGGTTTAAGGTAGCCAGAAGTTCTTTCTGCAGGGACGTCGCATTGCCTCTGTGTCACTGTCCTTTGGGAGTGCCACGCACAGGGACCTTTAATCAGAGGGCAGATCTCAGTTCCAAAATGGCACCAGGTAGAATGTTAATAGGAAGTTCAAATTAAAAGGCTCTGAATTTTCCAAAACTAAAATAAGATCCTCTCTTCCTTTCACCCTAGCCCCAGACCCTGGAAGAGCTTCCTGTTTTCACCGTGTTGTCATGTCAGCTCTACGCCTACCCACCTTCCTCTCTCGGGCTCTTTTCTACCTGCTTAACGTTGCTGTTCCTTCTAGTGCTGATCACCCTGGCTTCCAGTTCTCTTCCTGAAGATGCCAGACGGGCTCTTTCTGGGAACATCTACACTGAGGTTCCTCTTGTTTGCCACTTTCTGGCAGTGGTCTAAGTATTTATGTCCTTCCAACATTCACGGGGAAGTCTTATAAATCTTATACTCATGGAGGTGGTAGTAAGAGGCGGTGGCTTCCCAGGAAATTAGGTCTATAGGTTTCTGACCAGCTGAGGGGAATTAGTGCCCTTCTAAAGGAGGACAAGGGGAGCTTTCTTGCCCCTTGGACTATGTGAGGACTCAGGAAGAAGCTGCCATCTTTAAGCCGGAAGCTACTCTATCTGAGACACAGCTCTGCCATCCTCTCTACATGAATGTCCAAGTCTCCACACTGCAGGTGATGCATCTCTGTGGCCTATGAACTGCCTGCTCTAACATATCTTCTCATGGCAACCTAAACAGACAAAGTCAGAGGAAGTCAAGAACTCTTTTCAGTCACCTCATTGTGTGGCCGCCTCTTCATTGTTTAGGACTTGACCAGAACGTCTCTTTCTTAGCTCCTGAGGGCGGCCTTCCCTCAGCCTTACAGCCTCTCCACTCACCACATGGAACTTCTGTCACTTTTAGGTGGTGGAGACATTCTACAGGTCTGTTGGTTACCTAGCAATGTTACTAGGTACTAAGCACCAGGGATTCCATGATTAAAAAGTCAGATCCCATCTTCCAAAAGGAATTTACATTCTAGAGTGAGGAGGTAGGTAATTATAAATATCCACATACTTTAATTTCTGATCCAGAGGGATGCTTCGAAAAAGCAGCCTTAAACAAATATTAGTTCTTCTGAAAAACTGCTGGATTATTTCATATGGAATTTAAAAATTCATTTCAGCCAGGAGTGGTGACACATACTTCTAACTCCAGCATTTTGGGAAATTGGGTCAAGAGGACTATAAACTCAAGCTCTGCTGGGGAAAACTTAGTGACTTCCTGAGAACTCATGCTCTGCAGGGTGGAGGGAGGCAGTTGGGGACGTGGTTCAGCGTCGGAGCTCTGGGTGCAAACCTTCGCACCGCCACACTCCACACCTATGTCCAAGCTCCCACTCGACTGCATGGCTGGAATGGTACTCTTGGTTGGCTTTGTAAGATGGCATTGTTTATTTGTTTATTGGTACTTGGAATGGAACTCGGGACCTTGTGCTTGCCAGACCAGTGCTTATGCCACAGAGCTACCTTCCTGGCCCCTTAGGTTGCTTTTTAAATGAGGATAGTTGGGCTTACCACTTACCATCATAGATCTCAAGCTAGTTTCATTTAGAATTAGTATTTTTAGTTCTCAACTTTTTTTTTTTTTTTTTTTTTTTTTTTTTTTTTTTTTTTTTTTTTTTTTTTTTTTTTTTTTTTTTTTTTTTTTTTTTTTTTTTTTTTTTTTTTTTTTTTTTTTTTTTTTTTTTTTTTTTTTTTTTT
>PVJA010030395.1:0-25824 GCA_004027025.1 Myocastor coypus | reverse complement strand
TTTTTTTTTTTTTTTTCTGGTGCTGGAGCATGTAGTATTGTTTTCCAACCTTTAACTTTGATCCTATGAGTTTCTTTATGGGTTAAGTGTGTTTCTTGTATACAGCATACTGTTGGGCTCTGTTTCCTTATCCATTCTGCAAGTCTACTTCTTTTAATTGGAGAATTGAGTCCATTTACATTGATGGTTATAATTGAAATGTATTGACTTATGGTTGACATGACTCTTATTCTCTAGTGTTTACCACTTTTTCCTCCTATGTTTAGTTGGTTACTCTATTTGGTGGGATCTTTCTGTTCTCATTTATTGGATTCGGGTCGTTTTGGTCCCTCTCTAAAATATTTGTTAAAATATTGTGTAGCACTGGCTTTGATGTCATGAAATTCTTCAGCTGTTCTTTGTTATGGAAATATTTCACTTCTCCCTCATACTTGAAGGAGAGTTTTCCCGGGTATAGTAGTCTGGGCTGAAATTTGTTTTCATGGAGGACTTGAAGCACTCTGCTCCATGCTCTTCTTGACTTCATGGTTTATGAAGAGAAATGCGCTGTTATTCTGATGGGTTTTCCTTTAAATTTGATCTGTTTCTTTTCTCTAGCAGCTTTTAGTATATTATTCTTCAGCTGGATTTCTGATATCTTGACTATTATATGTCTTGGCGTGTTTTTAGTTGGGTCGATGTTATTTGGAGTTCTGTAGGCTTCAGTTACCTAAATGTCCGATTGTTTTCTCGTATTTGGGAAGTTTTCTGCTATTACTTCTGCCCATATTCTTTTAATATCATTTGTATTGAGTCCTTCTTTCTCATGGATTCCTATTAATCTCACGTTGTTCATTTTTGCATCGTCTTGCAGATGTTGAATTATTTTTTCCTGAATTCTGGTTGTTTTTAAAAGATCCTTTCTTACTCTTTCACTGGCTGCAACTGTGTCTTCAAGGTCTGAGACTCTATCTTCATTTTCGTTCATACGGCTCTGCCAACTTGTGATGGAGATTTTATTTTCTTGTGTATCTCTTTGAAACTGTTGCATGCGATCTATGTCTTTCCTATATTGCTCCGTCAGGTAGTCCACCATTTTTCTATTTTCCTCTAATTTTTTATTGATGTCTTCTTTAATAGTATTGAAGTCTGTCATTATGGTTATTCTTTCTCTAATTCAGAGATATTTCTATTCTGTTCTCCTTTCTACTTTTGTGTAGTTGTTCCCCTACTTGGGATGCTAATGATTTAGACATGTCTTTGTTAACTTGAGATATTATTTCTGCTCTGATGTCCTCTATTCATTTATCCAGTCGTCTTTCCACTTCATGTATTTCTTTTTTTACTTCAGATGTTATCTCTGATCTCAGTTGCTCTATAAGTTTCTGTACTTCTCTGTCTGCCTCAGATGCTACCAATTCAGAGGTTTCATCTACATGATTCCCATTTTCTTCCATGGTAGTGTCTTCTGTATTTGGTTTGGGTGGGCTCGCGCCCTGAGATTGCGTCCTACTCCTTGTTGTTATCATTTTGTATGGAAGCGACCTCTGCACTTTGGTGGTGTTATGCTGTAAGTGTCTACGGGCCTTTGGTCTGGGGCCTCCAAGTTGGCTCCCCTATAGCAGTTTCCGGCTTCGTGTTGGAGCTCGGACTGCTGGCTGCTGTGAAGCCCTGTGGGTGTGGTCTGTAGGTGGAGGTGGGGCTTTGGAATTGAGGAGTCCTGGTAGGCTTGTAGACCAGATCGGTTGCCAGATGAGATGTCTGATGGGTTCGGTAGTAGAGCTTGGGCAGGAGGGGTTCAAAAAACAAAAGGGGGGGAGGAGAAGAAGGGAAGGGGGAAGGGGAAGGCGGACCAAGGGACCTGACCTGGCTGGTGCGTGGGCTTGGGTGGGCTGGGAACCGGATCATGGACTGGAAGGGGAAGTTAGTCACAGGAACGCAGAAAAGAAGCAGAGGGGCAGAGAGACCTTACCCCGCAGTCGTGGGGGCTTGGGTGGGCTCGCCCAAAAGCTTTTTTAAAAGATGAGATCCCAGTTGCTGATTCTTTGAGTTATTTCCCATGCGGTTTGGTGTGGGTTCGTGAACTCTACCTACCCACATACCTTCAAGGTTTTTACTGACTTTCTCTTTCATGGTTCTGTTTTTATATGTAGATTTTTGATCCATTTTGATTTTAGTTTAGTGCAGGGTGATAGGCACGGGTCTAGTTATAGTCTTTAGCAGGTAGAAAGCCAGTTTTTCCAGCACCTATTGTGAAAGAGGCTTTCTTCCAGTGAACACGCTTGGCCCCAGAGGGTGTTTCTGGTTGGGTCTGCGTCTTCCAGTCAGGAAGTGATTAGCTTTAATTTAGACTGTTAAGTAAGACTGCAGCAACACTTAGGAACCAGAGCTTAGAGTAGTTATAAACTTCTGCATAGGGCACCAGTTCTTCCTTGAGCCTTCTCAATTATTTCTGAATTTTTTAGCCGATTTGTTGAGATGGATGAAAATAGTCAAGGAAATAACTGTTTTCCTAAAATCAAGCAACCTTTGAGTCCTTCCTTTTTTTTTTTTTTTTTTTTTTTTTTTATTAAAAACAAACACCCAACAGTGTTCTAATCTGATGAACAGCGGAATCTGGAAAGCCAGAAAGCGGTCCTCAGCTCCGAGCACTGCTTGTGCCGAGTGCTCGTTTCCTTAGGAAACCCAGCGGCTCCCAGCGCGGGTTAGATCCTCCCCACCGCCCTGCCACAGGAGGTAACCATTAGAGCATCTTTAATTACATGACTTGTGTCCAGTACTTTAATCAGAGGACCCACGGGGGCAGGAGAGGGGGGAAGAAGAGGGTGGGGTACCCGTGGCCCTCTGAGCCTGGCAGGATTTTACTCTTACTTTTACCCAGGAAGAGTAAAATCATTAGATATTTGGAGAGAAGGACTGTCCACATCGCAGATTTTGTTGACTAGCAGGTAATGAAGTCTCCACAGATACCGGGAGCAGCTGTTGCCGAGGCCTGGGGAGCCACAGGGGTCATTAGTGGTGAGCAGGGAGCCTCTTGCCTCGGCCTACCCCGTGCCTGTGCCAGATCCTCGAAGGCTACATGGCCCTCACAGAGGCTGATCTGTCGGTGGCCAGGATCGTGGCAAGAACCCAGTTTGTGAACTGCGGAGCCACTTCATGAATGGGTCTTACACAACGGGCCTGACCCCCAAAGCCCTGGTGCCGGTCGCTCAGTGCTCACCCCTCTTACTCGAGTCACACTCATGGCGAGAGGGCACTGCGGTAACTCGGCAGATTTCAGGATCTGAAGAGCAGGATGAGGCCTAAGAAAACCGTTCAAGACAAGATAAGCGCTAGTACATCCCTCCTGGAAGAGATGAGGAGGAATTTCCAGCATAAGTTCCCGGTGGGCATGGCAGGACTATTCCGAGCGCACCACAGGCGCAACTCCAAACTCGGGATGGATGAATGAGCTGGTAGGACTCCTGCTCTGGCAGAGCAGAAAACAGAGGGGAGCGATGCCCAGGAGGTGAAGATGGAGGGGTGGCGAGGTGCCGGGAGGGCACCGAGCGAGCAGCACGGTCTAGGTCACCCCCAGGACCTTGGGGCAGGCTCAGGAAGTGGGCTTTCCATTCACCCGTAAGTGGGAGGGAAGAGTGAGCCAGAAATCTGGGCCCGAGGGCGATGGCCCAGGACAGGAGAGGCCAGGCGTGCTGTAATAAAAGGGTCCCGAGCAGAAACACGCTTACTGACCACAGCCGTGGGTCGATCAGCAAATAGGGGCTTTGCCAATTTATCAGCTGAGCTTTGTATTTTGAATCTCTTCAGAGTAGATTCATGAAAAGAAGACCAACGGGAGTCTTAGGGATTTTTTCTTCTTAGCGTTTGTGAGGCATAGTGATTGCATTGGTGGGGGGGGAGATGGACGCATACACAACCTGCACCTTGATCCCCGCCACTCTTGTCTCCGACACCCCACCCTGGTCTCCACTGATTCTATTTCCATGTTTCCTACTATACTTTTTTACGTTACTCTTTAAATTGTCATGTATCCTTTTTTATCTTTTCTTTATTCTTTAAAGTATATAGTTTTGATTGGCTACTATAAGAGAAGCCGGGCCATGGTTGGCCTCTGGGTCTGGTTTCTGTCTCCTGGCATCATGGCCCCAGGCCTGCTCGTCTTCCTACAGAGGCCTCCGGCGCCGCCTTCCATGTGTCTGAGCAGCCCTCCAGGCCTATGGCACACATTTTCTTCACCTACCCACCCGTGGGCAGGAGCGCATGTGCGCCCTTATTACTTGCTAGTGCCTGTCCTGTTCGAGGGTCTAGAAGTAATGTCCAAGTTCATTGGTGACCTTAACCCCCCACAACAGAGCGAATGTCCTAGCAAAGCCAATCATGCTTCTTGTTTGTTTCCAGTGCATGCAAAGGTTATGTTTACACCACGCTGTCCATTAAATGTGCATCAGTGTGAGGCTTAACAAAGGCCTACAGCTTGATTGCAAATACCTTGTTGGTTAAAGAAACGTGAACAATCATCTGAGCCCTAATCTTTTGGTGGTGGAGGGTGCTGTCTCCATCCTGGTGGCCCCTGACAAACAAGAGTGGTGGTTCCTCAAAGCTACGATGCAGAGGTGATTCTTAAAATTCTCTCACTGAAGGCCTCTTCCTTTCAGGAGCCATTTTTTCTGTGACAGCAATGCCCTTAGAGAGCGTAGACGGCATTTAGCACAGCCCCAGGTTCACGGCAAGTGGTACAATACATGTTAGTTATTACCTAACGTTGGAGTATGCCGCAGAGGCAGCCTCTTTCAAAGCTGTGTTCTGCGTTGTGAGAGTCCCGGGAAGCACCTGGTTTGATCTTCACCTCGTGTCTGTGAGGTGGCCCCACTGAATGATGAGGACACCGAGGCTCAGAGTTGTTCAGTATTTCAGTTGAGATTATAGAGCTGAGCTCGTGGTGAGGATGTGTCCTGAACCCGTCTACCTTGGAAAGCTGGGTCCTGTAGCAAGTCTGTCCTCCTCCAGAGCTGTGCACACAGTTACCTCGTGTCCCCCTGTGAAGTCTTGCAGTGATGTAGCACCCTTGCGACTCTGCCTGACATCCAGGCCCCTTGAGCCCTAAAGCGGCCCCTGGATCCTGAGCTGTCAGCAGCGTCTTCCTCTTCCTGCCTCCTGCCAGATCCCCAGAGTAGTACTGGATGAGCTCGTGACTCCGTCCCCCAGCCTTGCCTTTCTTCTTGGTATTCTCCCCTGGACCATGAATCCATGGGCAGAGCCCAAGTCCTCTGCATAGGCATCTCCAGCCTACCTCTCTACCCTGAGCTTCCTGGGCCTGCAGGTACCACTCCAGCTTAGCCCATCATGCTCCACTCCAAATCCACTCCTCCAGAATCTTCTGTCTGTAAACTACCCCATGCACCATACAGCTCTCAGTATATGATCAACAAACAACCCTTGCTCACCAGATGGCAGAGGTCATTTGGATTCTTGAGTCTCCCTCTTCTCACTCAGAAACTCACAAAAGTCCCAAATTTCTCCTCTCATTTCCATCGAAGCGTGGCATGCCTTCATGGCCTTCCACCCAAGCTGGTGTGGTATCTCACTACATTAATTTTTTCTTTTCCTCTATGCACCTCCTCTACTTCCAAGTCACTTCCCATACACTTAGCCACTTTCTGCTTAGAACTTGGAAGACTCTCAACTGCTCCTGTAAGGAAGTCTTCATTGCTGTTTCAGACTGGCCAAACCATATTCCCCAGCTATTCAATCAAATATTCACTAAGATCCTGCTGTCAGGGACATTTTAGTTGTGATTCAAGTTCCTAATAAATTTAATTTAAATTAATCAAAAGGAGATTCCCTGCCTTAGTTATTCTTCTCTTGTTGACAAGTACCCAACACTCAAAATGAGGGAAGAGATGGTGTTATGGTTTATGTCTAGCTGTCCCCCCAAAGCCTCATGTAGTCATTGAGTGGGGACTTCTATGGATTGAGATTTGACTCATGAGTCACTGGGATTATGTGTTTTAGTACTGATGGGATTATCGGTCTGAGTGGGGCTGGGACTGTGGGTGTGGTCTAGGGTGGATATCCTAAGGCAGAGAGCCTGATAGGGATATAAAGAGAGACAGAGAAACAGACTAATGCTGTTGCTCTCTGCTGCCTTGTTTGTTTGGCTGCCTCTGTCACCATTTTGTTGCTGTTCCACCGCCATGAACTGGATGCTCTCTGCCCTGTTCCACTCAGCCTTGTGCCAGCCAAATATGGACTGAAACCTCCAGTAACTGTGAGATAATAAATCTTTCCTTCCTTCATTTTGAGTGTTGGGCATTTGTCCCAGCAACGAGTAAAAAGTAACTAAGACAGATGGTTTACTTAGCTCACAGTTACTGGAGATTTCATTCCATATTCGGCTGGCTCCAAGGGAGAGAGGCACATGGCAGAAAACAATCTTTCATGGTGGCAGCTAAGAGCAAGAGAGCAGGGACAAGCAACAGCAGCTCGAAGAGGTCACTTCTCTTCCTTCCTTCAACTGCACTGAAATGCAAATCGCCTGCCCCAAGAGAGGGGCAGCCCCCATTCTCACAGCAATCAGTTACAAATTCCAGAAGCTGTACTATGACGAATGAGGCTTTGGGGGGACACCTATACACCAGCCATAACTTTCCCCTAGGGAGGCTCTGACTTATTAGTTGAGTCCGTCCAATGGGTGCTGAATCTGTGTCCGAGCTTTGAGATGCCTGTGGGGGTTCCAGCTTGGCCCAGGTCTCTCCTCCTGGAGACTGGACTTACAGGCCTCAGAGTTATTTAGCTTTCCTCTCAATTGTTTAAACAATGCATAAATAATTGTATGCACAAATGGACGTACGAGTGTACATGTGCGTGCTACATAAACATCTACTTTGACCCACTGCTCATTCCCAGGATTTAAGATACCATGGATCATCCCTGGTATGAAAACAACTGCTAAGCTTTCAGTCCCACTCTATTCTGACTGGTATGAAGGCTCTCACCAGGCCACTCCTGCTCACATGGGTTGTAAACTTTCCTTCTGTCCAGTGAATCAGTACTGGACCCTGGACACACTGCCTACAAGTC
Organism: Myocastor coypus; assembly: GCA_004027025.1. NCBI lineage: Eukaryota > Metazoa > Chordata > Mammalia > Rodentia > Myocastoridae > Myocastor > Myocastor coypus. The sequence goes on along the minus strand of PVJA010030395.1, from coordinate 18,765 downwards.
AGTCCTTTGATGGCATCTCAGCAATCAGAGCAACTGTAAAGTATCAATGGGCTTCTGACCAAATGTGAACTATAAGTAATGTCATCATTGCTATGGTGATACTAATGACTCAGCTATGCCAAAGAGAAGCCCTGAGATCCTTCCTTCAAGTGACAAAGTGAACATTTTCAGCTCAATAAAGTGAGGAAAATCTGTGGTAATAATAAAGCACGGCAAATATACAGGTAGTACTATCTATGGTGTTTGGCATCTCCTGGAGTCTTGGACTGTATTTTCCACAAATTAGAGGAAACTACAGTACATGTTATATGAAAATTTATCACACACACACACACACACACACACACGTTTTGCTTCTATGATTGAATCCACACCGCACCTAAAGTTGGCTCTGAGGCTGCTCTGCTACAGAGCTCAGCTTGCTCATCTTATTTCTCCTTTTCCGCATACCATAAGAATGCTGTCATCAAGAACTCAAGTAACAAATGCCAGTGAAGCTGTGGGGGGAAAGGAATCCTTTTATGCTGTTGGAGCCACAGGAAGCCAGGAAATTAATCACACGTTTGTAGGTGGGACTGGGCTTCAGTGCCTAAAGCAAAGAAGCTATCTCTGTCCTGAGAAAAACATCCTGTCTGGTTCAGGTTAGCTATGAGTTCTCAGGCAACCTTGCGTCACGTGTTACTAACTTTGCATAGGTATAAATAAAGGATTGTTTTTGTGTGTGTTCATTGAGTTAGTCTTACCCGTCAGGCAGACTAGAGTCCACCTAGCCCAGCTTGTATCTTCTAGTCTTTCTCATCCCTGCTGCTGTTGTTAGGGTTGGGACGCCCGCCACGCAAGGAAGACACCAACAGACGCCTTCTCATGCAATCAGCAAGGGGTTTATTTGTCCATGCATGGGGCTCGATGTGCACGCAGGAACAAAGAGCCCCGAGTTGAGCAGGGTTGGGGTTTATAAGTACATAGAACAAAGGGAGGAAGGGTCCACGTGGGCACAGCTACAGAAACAAATAGCATTGGTCAGTTCAAATGGCTCATTACAGTTATTGGGGGGAATAATCAAGTGGAAACCGAAGGCCAGGTGATGAGGGGAACTCCCTAATATGGTCAGGGAAGGCACATTTCATAGATCTCTTGATCAAAGAAACTCCTGAGCAAGGGAGAGGCAGGCCTCGCCTTGACTCCTAGCTAACTTGGGCTGTCTATAACTGTATTACCTCATCTCCCAGCACACTGGGAGTCAAGGGACAGATGGCTCTGCTCCTGGAAAGGAACAAAGAGAGCATTCGTCCCTTACATTTTCAAAGAGAGCATTTGCCCCTTACATTTTCAAAGGGAGCATTCGTCCCTTATATTGTGTCTCCCCAGGTAGGACCTTCACAGTAAGACCAATGGATCCTAGCACTATACCATCAGTAGGCACAAAAACTAGCATGATTAGTAAGGAAATGAGTGTGAAGATTTCCTCTCAAACTAGAAGTTGCATTCCCCTTCTGGGCGTCTTCTCAGAGGAGCTAAACACAGCACATTACTGTGATCCATGTAGACTGTGTTTCTAGAAACACAACTCACGATAAGTAAATCTTGGAAGCCGCCTATCTATCCATCAACAGATGACTGGATAACGGCAATGCGATATTTATGCACAGAGGGGCTTTTCTGTGCCATAGAGAAAGATAAATTTGAGTTATTACATAAGAAAGGGGATGCACCTCGAGACCATGATGGGTTAAGTGAAATAAATCAGACACACAGGCTTAAATTCCGCATTATTTCTTGTATATGAGTGTCTTGGTTATTTTTCTCTCAATCAAAGAAAATCTAACGCCCAAAATGAAGGAAGGAAAGGTTTATTTAGCTCACAGTTTGTGGAGGTTTCAGTCCATGCTCGGCTGGTGCCAAGGCAGGGTGGTGAGGCTGAGGGGCAGCAGTTGGAGGCAGTGGAGGACGGCGAGGCAACAAGAGCATGGGGGTGGTGCAGTAGGGGTGGGGGGAAACAAACCCCTTTTCCTCCTTATAGGGCAAGCGGGCTCCTAGCTCTGGGGTGGGCATGGCATCACACCCTTCCCTGCGCCCCTCTTATATCAGGCTCAGGTTGTTTACAAACTGAGGGCCCTGGCCCCCCGCTGAGTCACTTAAACTTCTAAGTTCCTCAGGTTGACACAATGAATCCAACCCTCCTAGGCTGCCAACGGCTGAGCACAGGGCCTCTGCACCCCAGGACACAGAACTGCTGGTTCTTAGTGAACCAGCTAAACTTCTCAAGTTGACACAGCATATCAACCACTACAGTGACAAACCCAAATGTTAAGGTCTGTGTCTCGTTGTTCCCCGCAAAGCCTCATGCGATCATGGGTCAGGGACTTGTAGAGTTTGAGATTAACTCATGGTCAAGGCTGGGACTACAGGTTTTACCACTGCGCGGATTATGGGTGTGAGTACTTCCCCTGCCTGGGGCAGAGAACCTGAGTGCAGTTTAGGAGAGGCAGACTTCCTCTCTGTAGCCATTGTTGCTACTGCCCCTCCATTTTGCTCTCCTGCTCCTTGTCGCTGCCATGAAAGGATGGCCTCTGCCATGTGCCACCCTGCCTTGCGGCCAGGCGAGTACGGACTGAAACTTCCGATGACTGTGAGCTAAATAATCCTTTCTTCCTTCATTTTGGCTGTCGGGTGTTGGTTCCAGTGATGGGAGAAGAGTGGCGGGGACCCAAAATATACATCAAAGACAGGTAACAGGAAGGAGGCAGACACGTCTTTTGCAAAAGGGATGAGAGCCAAGATATGAAGGGAGAGAGAGAGGGAGAGCAGGGAGGAGGAAGAAAGAAGTGACTGATCCAGGAGAAAGAGGTTCCCAGCTTGCTACATAGCTGGGACAAGTTCATGGTCTCTAAAGCTGAAGGATGAATTTTAGGAACAATAGAAAGTAGGTGCACAGTATGTTTGCAGAGGAAAAAAGCTTCCGTCTGAGAGAGGGACAGAAGGGGACCCCGAGAGGCTTGCCGAGGATCTTGTCTTTTCTAGGGATTTTTATAGAACAAATCCACAAGGTGGGAGTCATGGGAACTTGCTAGGTAGGCATAAAGTGGGCCAAAACTATGGTCAACCAGTAAGATTGTATAATTGCTGTGATAAAATTGATTAACTTGGCCTCAAATGTAGAATTGAGCCACATAGCAAGCAGACAGGAATACAGAGCAGGGGCTTCTCCTGTAAGAGGTTGGTTTGCTGACTTGCTGGCCTTTCCAAGGTGATGGAGACCTATAGAGAGTATCAGGCCTTTATGCCCACGCCCAGGGAGGTCTGTGGGTACCCTTCTTCCAGCTTTTCTTCTGAGGTCTGGCCCATAGCAGGAGTGTCTGTCCCTCCCCCAGTGGCTACGTAGCTCATCTTCTGCACCAGCTCCTGTGCGGGCCTGGGCCTGACTACCTAAAATATTTCCCTCTAACCTAGTTGCCTGCAACGTGAATGTGTTGTGTGTAAGGACCAACTGCCCCCATAAAATATGATCAGGATGCATGGCAAACATACTAAGAAAGCATAAACAAAAAAAAAAAAAAAAAAAAAAAAAAAAAAAAAAAAAAAAAAAAAAAAAAAAAAAAAAAAAAAAAAAAAAAAAAAAAAAAAAAAAAAAAAAAAAAAAAAAAAAAAAAAAAAGAAAGAAAAGAAAAAAAAAAAAGAAAGCATAAACATGGAAGAACAAAAAAAAATGCACTTTTTATACCTCAAGGTATAAAAAAGAAAGCCGTATTAATATGCTGAGCTGTAAAAGGCTCAAGTCAACAGCCTCCAATATTGCCAGTTGTGCTGATAACCCACTGCTATTATTGGACTACATATACAGCTACTTTCTCTTAGTTCAGTGAGAAGCAAGATTGTACTGACACTGTTTATACAAGATACCAAGTCTGCACCTTGTACTCTGAACCAATACTAGGAGGACAACAATATGCGTGTATTAATTATTGAACCTGTCCCACTAACCTGTTGTGAAACTGGCTTGTTGTTATTCTTTTCTCATTAAAATTAATAAAATTAAAAAAAAAAAAAACATGTCTTAGGTGGACATAGCAGACCGCCCAGGAGACAGCAGTCTGGGCATGGGGTTTACTTTTATCACCAGCAGCACCACCCAGCAGCACCTTGGGATCCCTGGAAGCGCTTCCTCCTGTGCTGTCTTCTTGTTCTATGCTTGTTAATTCATTGTGTCAAAATGGCAATGGTGCTTTTGGGCTTTTGGGCTTCAAATCTATGCATGAGAGAAGAACACAAAAAGGCTAAAAAATGGAGCCCAAAGGGAAAGGGTAAAATGCCCTCCCACTGCCTGGTTTTGAAGGGCTCTCCTGGTCTGGATGCCCTCCCCTCTGTGGGAGGTCCCTCCCGTCTCACCAGCCAGACAGGCGTCACATGACTACTCCAGCTGGAGTGGATACTAGAGACCCAGTTCAACCTCATGGTCTCCAGTCAAGGCAAGTGAGTAACAGGGCATGGGAAATGGTGGCTGGGCAGCCAGCACATGGAATGTTCCCACGTTCCCCTCCCCGGCTTTCTGCTAATGGACCTGTCCCACTCCAGTCCCAACCCAGTGGCTTCTGCTCCATGGAGCCCTTTGTCATCCAACAGAACAAGTCCAACCTGACTGTTATGCTCCTCCTCCTGACACTGGCCAAGCTGAAGTCAACCTTTGCTAGACGACCATGTGCTGTCCCTCGAGTTGGAAGCATTCAGACATCTCTGGCATTCTTACTGTGAGGGCAAAACCTACGGTGTGCATTTGTGTCATGGTTCTATCAGGCCAGGTAAGAGCAGCAGGCTATGAAATAATGCAGCTTCACCCACCGTGTTGGATTCTCAGGATTTCTCTGGAGCGGCGTAATACAGGAACTTGGTGGGATCCCCAGCACAGCTCCTTGACTTCTGATTAACATTGCCACCGCTGCCATGCTGAGAAAGACGGTACTGACGGCTAGCAGGTGGGAGAACATGGGTTTCCTGGATTCCGAAGTTCCACATAATCTTCAGGGAAACTGGCCTATCACAGTCTGATGAGAGTGCCCAGGAGCTCTGCGTGCACATGCCTCTCACCCTTCATGGGGCAGATTTCCTCCCTGCCAAGGAAATACATACAACTACAGTGCACTGAGACAGATCTATCATGCTACAGTCAGTCTGTTCCTTTAGAGTTCATAGATGATAAAAAGCAGGGCTCATTACTGCTTGGACCATGCAGTAGCGTGGGCATGGATGGTGGAAGAGAGCCAACGGGAAAGGAGTGGAGCCTCAGCATGAGCAGTCTCCCACACACGCTCGCCTGGTGTCCTCATCAGTAGCTGCACTAGTTTGCTTGCATTAAAAAAAAATTTCTGAAACTCAGTGTATCGGTCAGCTTTTAGTGATTATGACCAAAATGCCTGGCATAAACAACTTAGAGGTAGAGAGATTTATTTTGGGTCATGATTTCAGAGATTCAGTCCATGGTTCACCGGCAAGAAGGAAGAAAGGTGATGGTAGGAGAGTATGGGGGGGGGGGACTCATGGCTTCCTGGTGGAGAGCAGCAGCCAGGGTTGGAAGGGACTCCCAGAGGAGGCCTAGGGATCAGATACAGCCCAGAGTCACGCCACCGCCGCCCGCCCAGGTGCAGCCAAAGTGGGCTTTATTAAACTGAGGCATTTCCTAAATTCAGTCAAGCTAACCATTACAATTAATGGTCAGAACTACAGTTCTCACCTCCAGGTATTAGATGTGTATTTTGAGTTTTAGTAAACTATCAGCAGCTGCTGTTTTTCAGATGAAAGTAGCTGAGAAATATCTTTATTTAAATTATCTCCATAAAGGCTGGTGTCTCCGTTACTCTTCTCTCATTGCTGGGACAAATCTCTGACACCCAAAATGAAGGAAGGAAAGGTTTATTTAGCTCACAGTTACTGGAGGTTTCAGTCTATGCTTGGCTGTCTCCAAGGCTGAGTAGCACATGGCAGACAGCAGTAGTTCATGGTGGTGGCAAAGCGTAACAACGGCTAAAAAGAGAGAGTCTGTCTTTCTGTCTCTCTTATACTGCATCCAGGCTCTGCCCCAGGTTGGTTGTAGCACCCACAGCCATAATCCCAGCAGTAACAAGACGTATAATCCCAGCGGATCATGAGTTAATCTCAAACTCTAGAAGTCCCCGTCCCATGACTGCATGAGGCTTTAGGGGGACAACTAGACACGAACCACAACAACCAGATTCAGACAAATGGGATAGATGCTCCATGAGGGCGGGGTACATGACGATGGCTTAGAGACAGTGGGGTGGTGAGAGGGTGTGTGTGTGTGTGTGTGTGTGTGTCCTGTCCCATGCTACTGACTTTCCAAAAGTCCCTACCGTGTGGAGGCTCTGAATAAATGTTTATAGAATAAATTACTACAGAAGTATGAGCTGTATTATGCTTCCATCTGTCACTGTCACCCTATTCACATGACAAATCAGAGTGACTGATCTTTCAATGCACACCAAAGTTGCATAGAAGACACAAGCACCACTCAGAAGTCCAGCAAATATTCGAGCTCCCCAGCTCCCGTGACCTGGCTGCCGCACAAATAAACAACCAAGGGTAAAGGAGGCAGGGCTGTAGCTACAAAAACTCAAGTGACTTCTGTTATTTCCTTTCTGCACTGAGCCCCCATTACCCGAGCCAGAGCAAGAGCTGAGTCCACCAAGCGACCTCCTCTCCCGCTCCAGGTTACAGAGTATTTCCATCCCTTGGGAACTGTAATTTCTAGGCCAGTCTCCCTGGGGACTACAGCTCAACTATCAACAGATTGTGGATAAGTTTGTTTTCCATGCCATCCTAAGTCACGGGCATAAGATGAAGAGGCTCTACGTAAAGACTTGACTTCTAAAGAATTTCACCAGTCAGTGTACCAGGAATTTCCACAGTTAGGATTACACATGGTCACTTTCCTAGGAGCAAGCTTCCTCCGCCTTACTTATGGCTGAACGCATCACGGTTGGGTTGTTGCGACTCCAGTCTTCTCAGTTATTAAATATGTGTACACACACAGCTGGAATTAAGCAGCCCATGTTCAGCTAATGAGCTCGTGCCTATGTTAATGATCTGAAAGTTTCTTAGTTTGTGGTGCATTTGCATAAAGGCGACAGTGAAATCAGACCTGAGAAGATGAGACGCGTCACCTTCTCCTGTACGCTCCTGTGGGTTTGTGACGCATGCGGTTCGCGTCTTCTTTAAAGGCCTAGGAGCATTTGCCTGCAAAGGCATCCCAGCACGGCATTTGCTTCACAAGAATGCTTTGAACTACAAACGTGGTTTCTTCAGTTGATAGAGGCCTATTCTTCAGGTTTCCTGTTTGTTTTCCCCTGATTCAGTGTGGGTAATTCACATTCTCCTGGAATTCCTCCATTGGATCTGAGTTGTGAACTAGCTCACACTGAGCTGGTTCTGAGTACCTTCTTCCTGACCTTTAGCAGTCCCAGAATATGTAGTTAGGTTCTTCCTTTTATCACTAGAAATCTCCAGGTCTTATTTCTCACTGGCCTAAATAGGAGGACATGGGCTTCACGGCTGTCTGGAATCAGACTTCTTGTACAGTTGTGCACCTATGCCATTACCCATTTTTATTTTAGTTTCTCATTCTCATCTTTATTTTCCTTCACTGCATTTTGAACTTAACCTGCTCTCCTCGTTCTGGTCTCTTGAGATAGAAGAAGTTCACATCAGCAACTTCAGGTCTGACTTATTTTCTACCCTAAACATCTTAAACCATGTGTCTCTGCTATAACTTGTTAAGCTGGTCATCCGATGGTGGCCCCTATGAAGTATCTCTGAGCAGGCCTTAGATTAACCAACTGGATTTTCATGATTACATCTGAGTTTGCCCAAGGCCCAGGGCAATGGACTCAGAGCAAATGACCCTATGAGTGTCACTGGTCCCCACTGAGGCCTGTATTGTCCTGTGAAGTTGGGTTTGCAGATAAGGCCATGGCTGAGGCTTGGCAGCTGCAGACTTCTGGCTCCTGGGTGAGAGCCTTCCTCGAGATAATGGAGTTTTCCTAAATGACCACAATGTCCTACTTGGAGAAGCCGAGGAAGGAACTCCCAAGCTCTGCCCGGATTCCTGCGTCATCTTCAGTATACTGCTCCTTTGTTTGGTGACATGATAAATATGGGGAGTGTAGAAGCATTCTTCGTGTTACCGCAGAGAATCCTGGAATTCTGTGCAAGGGTTTGGATCCTCCAGGAGCCCTGAAATCACTGTATTTGTTTCATTTATTTAAGCCTTTGCCATCCATCCACTTGGGAGATTGCAGGCCTGGCCAGCCCACCCTAAGGAGGGAGCAGGGCTGGGAGGTAGCTCCGCACTCCACGTGCCTGCCTGGCGAGCACAAGGACTGGCATCAGATCCCGAGGATGGCACGCTGTGGCAGCCTGGAACCCTGGATGTGCTGTGCTGGCCCCCAAACTGGGCGTGGTGATACAGGCCTGTAATCCCAGCACTGGGGAGGTTGAGACAGGAGGATTAGTGTCAGTCTGAACTGTGCAGTGAGGCTCTGTACCCAATAAACAAATAAAAAATAATAATGAAAGAATAGTACTGTCATGATCACATGATCATCTTCTGTGAAAAAGTACAAGAACCTTTTTCTGTAGAATACAGATATTTGTAGCATAAACGTTTCCATCTTGGCTAATCTCAAGTGGCAGTTGTGGTGATACACAACTCAGCGAGGAAGAGGTGCACAAGCTGGTTTTTGTGAGCCTGTGCTCCAATCCCTGCACTCCACGGGCTGCCTTCACAGATGTTACTGTGTGTCATTCTACTGGCATCTGGCAGGAAGTGTTTAGAGTGTAACTTGTGACTTCTGCTTTGAGCCCTGCGCATGAGAACATACGTCTTTACCTTCTCCAATATCTGAGGATCCTATTTCCCTACTTTTCTGTTCCTTATTTCTAATCTAATTCCATTTGGCTGGAGAACATAATCACCGCATTTCAATGTTTTCAGGCTACCTGAAATTTGTGCGCTGGGACATTTTCATCAAGTAGTGTACAGCCCATGGTAGCAGATGGCTTAGGCACACTTGGCACGAGGCACTCGCTCCTGTGATTGGCTAAGCTGACTTGTGAGGAGGTGCTCACTAGGGAGACAGATTCGATGCAACATGCACTAACACGTATATGAGGATTGACAAGATTGGATTCCAGGGGCTGCTCAGGTGTGGAAAGTGCGAAAGGGGAGCCTGCCTGACAGAGGCCCGAAGGGTGCAGTGGAAGGCCTGGGGCTTCCTGGAGTGTCCCGGGTGAATCTGCACCGGGAGGCCGCAAGGTCTGCACGAGGTTGAAGGTTGTGTGGACACCAGGAGACCGTGCCAAAGGGAAGATGGTGACTGAAGCTCCTCTGAAGACAGCGAGACTTCCGCCTGTGTTTTCCTCCTGCTCCCTGCTGGCCACAGTCCTCCCAGGGCGCATCGTCCATCCACAGCCATGGTGATCCAACTTAGTTGGGCATCTTCTACTCCAACTGACCCACCTAGTTACCTGTCATAACTGCTCCACAATTACCATCTGGATTTAGTTGGTGGTACTGTTGTTAGGGTTTTTCTTCTGGACCAAGGGTCGGCAAATTATTTTTTTATGACCTGCAAGCTAAAAGAATTTTCGTTTTGAAAGTTTTAAAAAAAGTATATGCAATAGAGAGTAGCCATGGCCTGCAAAGACTGACTTTATTATTTGACCTGGTACAAAATCTTCCAACCATCACTATATTTGATTAGTTAGCAAGAGCAGAGTTGAGAATTTTCACCAGTTGCCTTTCCCCCGTCTCCCTCTTTTATCCATTCATTCTGGCACACATTCAGTGACAAATCTTCTTTGTGAACCCCAGTAACATTCCTTTCTTGGAGGGCACTTTGTGTCATACCACTCCGGCTGCATTAAAACTAGTTTCATTCCTTTACTTTCACAAGCACTGGCCTTTGTGTCCAGAGCATTCTATTACAGTGTGTTGGAGTTTGGGGTGCAGAGGGGGGTTCTGTTTCCAGAGACAGCCAGGCCCCTTTGCCTCCTCTCACACGGCACTGCCTTCCTTCTGTGTCTTGCCACATGGTGCTGTGACATCTCTTGGGCCTCCCAGGCCCTACTTGCTCTGTCACCGTACACTTAGCATTTTGCAACACTCAGGGCTCCAATACCATCCAGTATTGCTGTAGATATTCCGGAGGTCTTCGTTTTGCTTTATTACTCTAGCTCGCCTGCTCATTCCATAAAGAAATTCAAGGAAATTTAAAGGTGTTGTTGTCCTCCCACCCTTGCGCAGAGCCCTTTCTCCGGGCATCCTCACCAGGCAGTACCACGTGCCTAACCCTCACAGCAGGTTGGTCTCTAAGCTGGCTTCCTGAGCAGCCTGTGCTCCTGCCTTTTATCTGCCCTCACTTTAGTTTCAGGGCATCTTGCTCCACTGGCTCTCCGTCTGCACTACTGGCTGGCTCTACACCTTCTTGCTTGACGGTCCGGCTCCTTTGCTCCACTCTCTTCCTGATGGAGCTTGCTGCAGATGGAACTATATCCACCTGATGTTCCGAACCCCTAACCTCCCATGTGATGACTTTAGAGATGGCACCCTGGCGAGAAAATTTGGGTTACAAGCCATGAAGGTAGGGTCCTTAAACCAGGATTGGTGGCTTACTTCCTTTTTTTACAGAGGAAGGGGGTGTGCTGTCAGCCAAGTGAAGACACACTGAGAAAGCCATTGCCACCTGCAGGTGGAGAGCCCTGGCCAGGAACATAGCGGGAGGCAGCTGAGTCTAGGACTTCTCAGCTTCCAAAACTATAACAAATAAATCTCTGTCGTTTCAGACACCCAGTTTGTGGCGTTTAGTTAGTCATGGCAGCCTTTCTGAGAAATCAGAGGAGATCAGGATTGCTTTTCCCTCTTGCCCACCACTGCACAGGTCACTTTTGAGACCAGTTTTGTGGAAAATTTCCCCACACACCAAGCAATTACTTCTCTGGCAGGAGCCAGCAGTGTGTCCTCTGACTCAGTGGAAGTCTGACACCGTGCCCCTGGAGTCCAGACCCTAAGGACTCAGTTCCATAGATACGCACCTACTGCAGATGCCAGTCACAAGAAAAGGTTGGTGCCTGGGTGCTGAACTCTTGGCCATGTGCAGCCGGGGCTTCCGGTGTAGGCTGGCCATGCAGGCTTTGTCTTATTATATATAGCCAACTCCCTCCACGTGTTTTCTTTGCTTAACAGCTCACTCTTTTTTAGTAATAAGTAACATTCCACCATCTAGATGTGCCGTCCACCTACTGAGGGGTATCAGGGCAGCTCCCGTGCTGTCTCAGTTATGAGTAAGTAAAGCTGCTGCGAACATCCACGTGCATGATTTTGTGTGAAAAAAAAGTTGAGGGACCCTTGAGCATTTGCCAGAGAACGCAACAGCTGAATCCTGTGGAAAGGGTCTGCTGAGCTTTGTAAGAAAGCCACATCTCCAGAGTAAGCATTCCAGCTTGCACTCCGCCTCACGGTGAGGGAGTTTCTTTTGTTCTGACATCTCTCCATTTAGTCCTGAAATTTCTTTCGTCATCGTTTGTCATCTTCTACATATAGCTTCTGTTAGATGTGTGCTTAAGCATTTGGGGGCATGGTCAGGTCAATGGTATTGTTTTTAATTTCAAATTCTACTTCTTTATGTTAATTATGCTGTTAATATGCAAGACAGTGATTGACTTTCATATATTACTTTTCATCCTGCAATCTTGCGGTGATAAGTTACTTCAGCCAAAGGTTGCTTCCTTTCACTTTTGGGTTTCTTCATAAACTGTGACAACATCGGTACATAAAGACAGCTTAATTTCTTCCTTCGCAATCAGCGCGCATCTTATTCTACTAGGTTACAGTACTGCCAGTGCAGTGCTAAGAAGGCACGTGGACAGGGAAAATTCTTGTCAAGCTTCTCATTTTAGAGGACAACCTTCCAATTTTTTTTTTTCCCTAAGTATGATTTAGCTGTAGGTTTGTTATAGATTTTCTTTACCAAGATGAAAAAGCTTGCTTGTATACTTAGTCATTTATAATGCATGGGTGTTGGACATTGTTAAATGCTTTTTCTGCATGTATTGATATAATCACATGATTTTCTTCTGTAGCCTGTTGGTGCAGTGGATTATATTTCTTTGTTAAAATGTTAAATTAAGACTTGCATGTCCACAATAAATTGTACTTAATCATAGTTTATAACATTTTTATATTCTAGTGGATCTGATTTGCTAATGTTTTGTTGAGAATATTTGCATTTATATTTACAAAATACTGGCCTCTGAGTTTCCCCTCACTGTGTCTCTCTCTGTCCCTGTCTCTGTCTCTGTCACTTTCTCTGTTGCTGGCTCTCTCACTGTCTCTTTCTCTCCCTGCCTCTATCTCCCTCTGTCCCTGTCTGTCTCTGTCTCTCTTTGTCTGTTGCTATCTCTGCCTCTGTCTCTGTCGCTGCCTCTGTCTCAGTCTCCGCCTCTGTCTCGGTCTCAGCCTCTGTCTCGGTCTCAGTCTCGGCCTCTGCCTCTGCCTCTGCCTCTGCCTCTGCCTCTGTCTCAGCCTCAGCCTCAGCCTCTGCCTCGGCCTCCATCTCTGTCACCATCTCTGTCAAAGTCTCCCTCTGTCCAGCTGTGGTGACAGCTTGATGCTGATCTTGAAGGATGCATGAGCAGGTGCTGTATGTTTCTGTTTTTTCAAGGAAACTGCACAGAACTGGTATAATTTCTTCCTTTAATGTTTGCTGGAATTCACCAGTAAATCCATGTGGACTCGGTGCTATTTTGAAAGCTTACTATTAATCATTGGTTCAACTTTCATACATGTACAAAGGATGATGAAAAACAGAATGTGCGTTTCAATAGAAATATTTGCTACAGTAAAAGACATGCTGCCTTTAATTCCCCGTATATTCTCCTCCCTTTGAATACCCCATCCCATCACCTGTGTCGCGTCCTCCTGCTGGAGGGCTTTGCTGCAGTGCTGTGGCTGCTTCGAATCCACCCAAAGTGCTGGGGATGCGCCGGAAGCTGCGGGGGTTAGAGCTGGTGAATAAAGCAGATGAGGACAGGCTGATACTTTTACTTGACAGAAATTTCCCTAAACGTTTTTGAATCAATTCAGGATGTCAAGACAGCAACAGCGTGACTAAAAACACTCACAGAAGAGGACTTCCAAAGAGCACAGGACCGATGCGTGTTCAGCAGGAAGGGCGTGTACCCGGGGTATCAATGGTTTCGGGTCCATAAATGTAATGCATTTTCAATAATTCCCCATAGGTGGTGACCATACCCCACAGATCTTTAGGAAGGTCTCCAGTGTCAGCTGTGCTCTCGCGGCTCAGTCAGTGCTCATAGCTGTAGAGTAAGCAGGCATTCTCCACACGGCCTGTCTGCAGGGTCTCACTGATTCTGCGAGGTACCTTTTCTCCTAAGCCAATATCTCTGAACTCAAGAAGTACCCAATGGCAGCATCTCCTATTTGCTGAGATCTGATGATGGTTCGGGAAGCAGATGCCATTCTAGTTCTCTTACTGAACGCGTCTGCTCGTCCCACATGATGTGATGTCTTGCCTTAGCTACTTTTCTTGTTGCTGAGACCAAATACCCAATGGCACATGCCAGGGGAGGCAGGGCTTATTGATCTCATGGCTTGGAGAGGTTTTGGTCCATAAGCGGCTGCTCTGAGGGGCCTGCAGAGGAGAAAGAGTGCCTGGCAGGAGACCGGCAGCAAGCAAGCAAGCGAGGGACAAGGCAAGTCCCTTTCTGTCCCTCATACTGCACCCAGGGTGCCAAGGTCAGAGTGGCCCAAAGCAGATCACGGCTGACTTAGTAACCCCCCACCCTAAATCCCAGCACTGCACCATAAATTAGTGGAGCACTCAAGATCCAGCCACCTCTAAAAATGCCCCATCTGTACTGCACGAGGCTCTGGAGCAGCTAGGCACCGAAGGTACGCGCCCTCGCGTCACTCATGGAGAAGGTAAGGCACGGAAAGAGTCGCGCTCTCAAGGGACTGCAGTGTGACTCATGGGCAGACCATGTGCCTCACACGTGGCGGCCCTTGGGGCTGATCCCAGCCTGAAAAATAAATAAATAAAAGTAAGCGTCCAGCCAGTGTGCCGAGGTCCACACGCCTAACACAGAGCACGAACGAGATGCACTCACAGCGCCCCTCAGGCCCTGCTGAGGGGCCCTGGAGCCAGCGCCCTGAGTCATTTCCACAGTGTCAAATGCCATGTGACATAGCAAAGAGAGAGGCACAGGTGTCCGGGGAACAGAGCCCTGGAAACTCCTGGCGGCTCTCCTCCCCAGAGGCGGTGTGTGCCGTATGTCTGACACTGGCACTTCTTTTTTCTTCCTCTTTCGCTGTTTTCCGGTCTTGCATTGAGTGGAAATTTTACTTTTCACTTCGGGCAGAAACCAGGGAAGAGGACAGACATGGAGAAGGAGAATGTATTCCAAGTGGTCCGTTCCCTTCCAGACTCCGCTTCCATCTGCACCAAGGAGAGCAAGCCTCTGCAGATGCAGTGCTCATGATAAATCACTTTTTAATCAGTCATAATTTCGCATTAAGTGCTGAATAAACGCCCTTTGTTTCATACTTAAACTGTCAGTGGCTAACATCAGGAGCGCAGACTACTGACTGTCATTAGAGAGAGGAAAATCAATGCCATTTTTAATTAAAGGCAGGCACAGCTGAGCTTCGAGGCAGCATGTCTCCTTGCCAGGTCCTCTCCCCTTCAAACTCTTGCAGAAGTTCAGCTCAGAAGTGACGCGGTCAGATGCGAGGGCAGAAGTGGGCTGGGGCTTCAAGGGAGGAAGTAAATGTCGGTCTGTCTCCCGTGGGCCACCAAGGGGCCTGGGCAACGTTAGATCAGGCTTCTGTGGTAGAGATGGTCTTTTCATTTGTAGATTAAAAGAGAACTGAAGGACAGGCAGACATTCTTGTCACACCCTGGGAAGCCTGCGTATGACATGATTTTCAATGACTGCCTTCATGTTGCATTTTACAACTTGAGATTTTCCTCACTTTGTAGAGAGAGAGAGTTCAACAAGACGGAGCTCACAGTCTTTGAAAGCCTGAGGATGGAAGTGACATTCGCAGGGCAGTGTAAGGACCAGGAGTGGGTGGTCTAGGGGCTTCCTTGACAGCTGCCCTCTTGGTAGTTTGTCCTTGGTACCAAAATGTTTATAGTGTATTTATAGAGATAAAACAAGTATACCTGGAGCAATGTGAGAATAAGAGATGCTTACATAGAGTCAAATCTAACAGGATACAGAAGGATTCGGGAGGGCTAGAGAGGAGAGGCTAGAATGAGGCTGGAGGCACCTTCAGGGTTCAAGCACCTCTGGGACCCAGGTACTCCTGCTCTCTGGCTGTCAGTCACAGGTGGCGGCCTCAGCTTTCAGAGTCTTCATGGCGGTGCCCCGCTCCACGGCACAGCAATCGCTATTTCCTCTTGCGCTGAGAAGTCCAGCTAAGCCTTGTTGTCAGCTCCTGGATCAGTTGGAGTTCCTGTGGTTCTAAATAATCCTTAGGAGTCATCTCAAGATAATTGGGATAAAACAGAGCATGGCGATGGGGTTCAGAGGTCCGGAGGAAATGGCTTGAATCAATCAGGTAATCAAGGATTGACTTGGGACCTGCGCATCCTGAGCTTAGGCCTCGATGGCAGGCCTGGTGGGTGGACGCTGTTCAGGCTGGGGACAGTCGTCCTAGGCCTCGATGGCAGGCCTGGTGGGTGGGTGCTGTGTGGGCCAGGGACAGTCGTCCCAGCCCTCCTGGTGCTCTGCTCTCCAGAATCAGCACCCCATCTTCACATCAGCAGTCATTTGCCCCCAATTCCAATGCATCATGAAACTCAATGAAAGTAGGCACAATTTTAAATCAATACCTTTGTGAAGGGCCCACGCAGGATGCCCAGATTCCATTATAGAGCCAATAAGTCAATGCTATGCCTGTTGTTGCAATTGTTAAACCACTTTGAAAATACATTGCAGGTTGCAAGCATAGGATCCTTAGAGCCAGCAAGGGGACCCTATTATGACTCCATGTTTCAGAGTTACTGCTTCAGGACATCCAGTTCTCTCTCTTCCCCCTCCCATGGCCCATTCCCTCCCCCCTTCCCTGCCTTCTGTCCTCCCCTCTTCCTCCTCCCCCCTCCCCTCCCCTCTCTCTCCCTTTCCCCTTCCTTTCCTTCCCCCTCCCCTTCTCCTGCTCCCTCTCCTTCTTTCTCTCCCTCCTTCCTCTCTCTATTTGAGAGGCAGCAGGCCCCAAGGGTCCTTGTCTCTGCGTTTTCTGCTATGTTCTCTGGCCCTCTGCTTTGTGTGGGTCCCCAGGTGCTGCCGCTCAGGAGCGAGGCTGTGGCAAAGGCATGCTGGATTGGGGTGACTTCCACATGGGAGAAGCACATGGAGATGCTGAGGGCACTGGCGCAGCATGGCTGCCACTGGACACGCCTGTCAGGAGCGCTGCTTGTTCTGCGCATGGTGGTGCCTTCCAAGGCCGCGAGCCTCTTTGTCCTTTGCTGTGTGCATGCTGGTGTGACTCCAGCGTGGTCCTACTTCCTGTCTGCTGTTTTCAGGCCATGTGTCACACAATACCACGGCAGCCCCTTCCACAGTTTAACAGGCCGACCACTCCTCCTTTTCCTCCTTCCTTTCCTTGGCCCTCCTCCTTTTCTTCTCTGTTCTCCTCCTCCTTGCCTTCTTCGTCCTCTCCTTTGCTCCTTGCACTCTGCTTTCTCCTCCTCTCCTCCTCTTCCTCCCCTCATCTTCCCTTCTGCAATAGGGCCTGAACCCATGGCCTTCCCGCGCAGAACACTGCGTCACACTCTCAGCACGCCCCCAACAACTCTCTTCTTCCTTGAGACAAGATCTCACTGAGTCACTTATCTTCTCAGAGTGGCCTAGCTCTTGCAGTCCTGCTTCTGCCTCAGGCTCCCACGCTTCTGGCACTGTAGGTGTCCACTGCCATGCTGGGGTAGCACCTGCTCCTGATGCAGACCACTACCTGCTCCACGCTCAGCTGGTCTCAGAAAGCCTGGGTTATTTTATGGGAAAAGAAATGACTGTGTAGCCTGGTGAACCACACAAATGTCGCAGTTCCTGTTGTGATGTACATGTTTCTTTAGGTTCCTATGTTGTGCTCTGTTATCTTCTGCATTGCTTGGTAACTGGGGAAGTTGGTTTTCAGTAGACATGCACAGATTGTTTGGTGAGTGGATAGTGCAGTATTCCTGATAGGACTAGGTGCCAAGAGATGACTGGATATTCAGGGTGAAATGATTTAGACAGCGAGAGAGTGAGAGAGCGAGAGAGAAAGAGAGAGAGAGAGAGAGAGAGAGATATGCAGGTGACCACAGAATAACACTGCATACTATTCATTACTTTCATGAAGAGTATTTAATTAATACTTACATGGTGATGCCAGTTCAAATATTGTAGCTACTTATACCCAGCAAAATAACCCAACACAGTCCAACAGACCGTAACAGTGGTGCATTAGCACCAGAACTGGCATTGTCAGAAGTTGCTGACTTGAGTCTTTGATAGCTCAGCAAATTAATATTGCTTTTTTTAAAACAAAGTATTTATTTTTTTTTCTTGTTTCAGAACTTTTGTTTGTTTGTTTATTTATTTTAATAGCCGGCTCAGCCTGCCCTGAGGGCAGGGCTGGCACAGCATGTGGTGCCGGGGATCGAACCGCAGTCCCTGGAGCCACCCAAGCTTTCCTAAGCAGGCGCTTTAGACCCCTGAGCCATCCTGCCGGGCCCCAGTATTGCTTTTTATACCTCATGGTTAGACTTTTCTGCTGGATGGTTAAGACCAAGTTAAAGTAAGACCTATATAACTAAAAATTGTAACTTTTGTACCTGACAAGGTCAGTCAAATCCCCTCAGGATTTACCCTGAAACCATGTACAGCAGTTTGCAGATCCTTTGTCAGTGTGAGACATCTGGATGAGCCTCGGCCATTTTGCTCTCCGTGAAAGCTCGAGAGAATGTTTTCTCTCTAGGTGACTCTCCTTAGACACACTATACATCATCTGTCACTTTCCTTTATGGCCTCATAATCTTCAATAGAAGATTTGGGACAGCGTTAAGTTACAGGATGTCACAGTGCAGGTTCTCCTATGCCCTGAGCCCTCACTGACCTTGAAGGGCTAGACCTCCAAATAGCTTTTCTAACAGCAATGGAACAGTCACCTCAGAAAAATACAAGACAAAAAAGTGTCCTACTAACCTGTTGTGAAACTGTCTCGTCGTTTTTTCTTCCTCATTAAAATTAATAAAAAAAAATTATTACATGGTTAAACAGGACCTATCTGCAGGTTAAAAATTCTCATAGTGAATTTCTTACAATCTTTCTTCCTCCATTATAATATAAATAATGCATGAATAGTTTCAGGTGATGTTAATGATTTCCTAATTTTCAAATTTTCAAGTAAAGCTCTGACTGGCAGTATTGTAGTTGTTTGTTTCTTGTGCTAATCACAGGGAGAAGAATTTATTTCAGAGATCTCTGGATCATTTTCAACTTGGCTGGAAGTTCTTTGAGAGGCAGAGCTTATTATTTACTGCAATATGCATTATATTTAGGATACCTTTTATCAATAGAAAAGCAGAACATAGTAGAGTCCTTTATATTCAAACACCCAGGTTCCCTACTCTTAGTATCTTTTTTTAAAATGTATTTGGTGCAGGGTCTATGGCGTCTCACTGTGCACCTCAGACT
>PVJA010030394.1:7187-25943 GCA_004027025.1 Myocastor coypus | reverse complement strand
GGCCCAGCAGGATGGCTCAGTGGTCTAAAGTGCCTGCTTAGGAAAGCTTAGGCAGCTGTAGGGACTGCAGTTCGATCCCTGGCACCACATGTTGCACCAGCCCTGCCCTCAGGGCAGGCTGAGCTGGCCATAAAAATAAATAAATAAACAAAAGTTCTGAAACAAGAAAAAAAAAAATAAATCTTCAAAAAAAAAAAAAAAAAAAGAATTGAAGACTCTGAGACAGTTTTTTTTTTTTTAAGACAGGGTCTCACTATGCAGTTCAGGCTGGCCTTGAGCTCACAGCTCACTTTTGTAGCCCAGGCTCCTCTCGAACTCATACTGATCCTCCTGCCTCAGCCTCCCAAGTGCTGGGATTACAAGTGTGAGCCACCACGCCCGGCTTCCTGAGACAGTATTGACAAACTTATACCACGTGTGCCATGGCAGGCTTGGTGTGTTACCGAAAACTCTGAAAGGTTTGCCATCACTGCCTAGGGTGTGATCATGCTTTTTTTTTTTTTTTTTTTTTTTTTTTTTTTTTTTTTTTTTTTTTTTTTTTTTTTTTTTTTTGTCTTTTTGAGGCAGGGTCTTGTTATGTAGCTCAGGCTGGCCTTGAGCTCATTTTGTAGCCTTAGGCTAGTCTGGAGCTCATACTGATCCTCCTGCCTCAGCCTCCCAAGTGCTGGAATTACAGGCGAGCGCCACCAAGCTTGGCTTTTGTTTGTTTTTGTTTTTTTTAAGGTATGATCTCACTCTGTAGTCAGGCTAGCCTTGAACTCACTTTTTAGCCCAGGCTGATTTCAAGTATAAGTGATTCTCATGCCTAGCCTCCTGAGTGTTGAGATTATGGGCTTAAGGTCTTTTAGCTCTTATACAGAGAGGAGTAATCCTTATAGAGTTGTTCTGTTGTTTTATTATTTTTTTTGTTTGTGTTATTCTGAGGATTAAATCTGAGGCCTCCCACAGGTTAAACATATAATCTGTCATTGAACCACATCCCTAGTCCTGTACCTATTGTTAAAAGTAATGTAAGGTCAGGTCAAATAGCTCAGCAGATTAAAGCACATGCAAGCAGGCACAGGGGCCTGGGGTTTGATCCTTGGGCCTGCTGTGTAAGCCCTGTCTCAGAGGCACACTGAGATGGCAACTGAGACTGGGTGTGGTGGCACACTTGTAATCCCAGCTCTTGGGAGGCTGTAAACAGGTGGATCACTGAGTCAGATCTAGTAGTAAGACCCTGAACACCCTGAAGACCATTCCCTTAAGACAAAAAAAAAGAGTAATGTAAGGGCTGGAGAAATAGCTCAGTGGTATAAGCACCTGCCTAGCAAGCACAAGGTCCTGAGTTCAATCCCCAGTACCAAAAAAATAAAAAGTAATGTAATTGTTTTTGGAGATGTACATGTCCATATATTGATGTGAATATTTTTTAGAATTTGTGTGTCCCACTTGCATAGGGGCTGGGAGCAGTGCTCCTCTTTATTCTTTTTGGGTATGAGGAGTTGAGCTCATGACCTCATGCTTATCAGGCAGGTGCCGAGTTCTAGCTCTAGACCGGACAATGCTAATCTTATAGTATTGACCCAATTTTAGTATGTGTTCTGCCAAAGCAAGTACAGTTTGGATTTTTTTTTTTTTTTTTTTTTTTTTTTTAAAGACAAGGTGTCCTATGCAGTGCAGGCTGGTCTTGAAAAACTCATGGAGATCCTCTTGCCTCAGTTTCCTAAATGCTGGGATTACTGGCATGTGCCACCACATTCAGCTCTGAATGTATTTTTAAGATAGAATAGATGGCTGACAGATAGATATACAGAACCAGAGAGGAAGCAAACATAATTCAAAGTTGAGGCCTAAATAATAGAAAAATGGATATGCCATTGATTAAATGGCAAAGGCTTTAAAGGAACAAGGTATTTGAAAAATCAAGAGTTTGATTTTTACTTGTTGAGTTTGAGATTTCTTTTTTTTTTTTTTTTTTTTGGTGGGACCAGGGTTCGAACTCACGACCTTGCACTTGCCCAGCAGGCACTTGTGCCTCGGAGCTATCTCCCCAGCCCCGAGTTTGAGATTTCTTTATCTTACAGATAGATACATGGTTATGTCACATAGATAGAAGTAGACACATGAGTTCTGAGTTAGCAGATGGCTAGGATGCAGTAAAATATGAGAAGTTTATAGCCTGAAATGCAAGTCTGAACATCAAATAACTAAGTACATTTGTAAAATGTTAGACAAACACCAACAGAATAAACTGAAAGACAATTGAAGAAAGGAAGATCAGCAAAGTTGAAATATGAAAATATTCTTCAAAGCTGGGTGTAGTGCCACACACCTCTACTCCCAGCACTTGGGAGGTTGAGGCAGGAAAATTGTTGTGAGTTCAAGGCCAACTTCAAATACAACAAACAACATCAACAAAAGGTAAATTTCTATCAGGATTAGTTAGTAGCCAGACATGCTTACATATACCTGTAATGTCATACTCTGTGAATCTGAGGTAAAAGGATCTCAAGTTTAAGTCCAGCCTGGACAATTTAGCAAGAATCTGTCTCAGAATTTGGAAAACAAGTCTGTGGCTCTAGCTCAGTTCTCAGCATGGGAGTGAAGGGTAAGCCAGGAGAAATTAGAAAATCTACATAGTTATAAAAACTAATCATATTGAACCAATATGAAGAAAGCACTGTACAGCTGAGAAATACAGTGAAGAAAATGTTACGCTGCAGAGTAGAAAAACAGAACACTAGGCTCACAGAAATGGCTTGAGCAGTAAACGAATAGCTTGAAAATGATCTGTCTTTTGTTGTGATGTTTTGTGTGTGCTTGTCAGAATTCCCTCCCTCCCCCAGAACCAGGGATTGAACTCAGGCCCTTGCACTTGCCAGGCAAGCGTTTATTCTACTGAGCTATCTCCCCAGCCCCATTCTAGAAATGTTTAATCCATTCTGCTCTTGAAAACACAGGCAAAGCTGCGTGCTGTGGGGGAACATGCTTGGAATCCTAGTGCCCAAAAATGAAAACACAAATCCAACTAAGGGACTGGGGAGATAGCTCCATGGCACAAGTGCCTGCTGAGAGAGAGGGAGGGGGATGGAGGGAGGGAGGGGAGGGGAGGAGAAAGGAGAGGAGGGGAGAGGAAGATACTAATAGGATTTATATTGCAAATTGAGGACATTAAAATTGTTGCCATCATTTCATGAAGGTACTCTAATAACTGGAAAGATAGGAATAAGATAATAGAGGTCTTCAATTTGGATATATTTTTCTTTAGGATAAGTGACGTATGTCCTTATTTTTCTCATTTTTCTGAAAACAAGTGGATTTCATCACAGTCCAAAGCCAAATTTGGTGGCTAGTTCATAAGACCATACTGTTTTTGCAAGTGTGTGTATGTGTGTGGTGTGTGGTGTGTTTGTGTCTTCCTGTGTTTTTCATAGATAAATGGGAAGAAAAAAGGAGGGTAGAGTATGAAAACTGGTTAGCTGACATTGTTATATAAGTTTTATAGCACAGAATGGTGGCACATGCTGTAATCCCAGTATTCCAGGTGCTGAGGCAAGAGGATCATAATTTGAGTTTGAAGTCAGCCTGGGCTACAAAGCAAGTTCAAGGCCAGCCTGGATTGTATATAAAGACCCTCTCTCAAAGAGACCAAAAGGGGGAAAAAAAATCCCATGAAATACAAAGTGTTGGGAGAGTGAGACTACTGGAATAAAGTATATATGTTTATATGCACATTGAGACGGGTTCTCACTGTGTGGTTAAAGCTAGTTTTGAAACTTACTGTGTAGCCCTGCTTAGCTTCAAACTTGAGCAATACTTTTGCCTCAGCTTCCCAAGCCCTGAAATTATAGTCATGTGCTACCAGCCTCAGGTGAAATTTTAAGAATAAATTACCAGCATATTTGTAAAAGAATTGATATGTTCTGACTTTTTCTTTTCTTTTCTTTTTTTCTTGTTTCAGAACTTTTGTTTGTTTATTTATTTACTTTTATGGCTGGCTCAGCCTGCCCTGAGGGCAGGGCTGGCGCAGCATGTGGTACCAGGGATCAAACCACGGTCCCTGCAGCTGCCCAAGCTTTCCCAAGCAGGCGCTTTAGACCACTGAGCCATCTTGCCAGGCCCCGTGACTTTTTCTTTTTTTGAGGTGTAGTGTCTTGCTTATGTAGTCCAAATTGGCTTTTAACTCATTATGTAGCCCAGATGGCCTTGAACTCCCATCCATCTGCCTCAGCCCCCCAAGTGCTAGTATTATAGGTGTGCACCACCATACCTGACAAATTGTTTTGTTTATATTAAGCAGATTAATATAATCTTTCACTGATGTGCATAATTGCTTGTGCTATTGAGGATGAAAAGGAAAAATATGCTTCTGCTCACAGACTAAGGTAATCTTTAACAAATACAAGGTGTGATTTATAAAATACAATGGCTGCTTAAATGCTTGAAATTTAAATTTTAAAAACGTACTACAGGGGGGCTGGGGAGATAGGTCCGAGGCACAAGTGCCTGCTGGGCAAGTGCAAGGTCGTGAGTTCGAACCTTGGTCCCACAAAAGAAAAAAAAGCATACTACAGTAAAACATATGTTGTTATTACCCTTCTCAAAATACTGTTCCTCACTTTGGTCATGTATTCCATACTTCTTGCAACTTTGTTTTTTTCTTTCAGACAGAGTCTCACTATGTAGTTCATTGTGGCCCTAATCTCCTGCCTCAGCCTCTTGAACTATGGGAACTTTCATGAATGTCTTTTATTTACACTGTCATGACTTCCTCATGTCCTGCATCTATTAAAAATGTTTACTCTTAGGGGCTGGGGAGATAGCTTTGAGGCACAAGTGCCTGCTGGGCAAGTGCAAGGTCGTGAGTTCGAACCCTGGTCCCACAAAAGAAAAAAAAAAAAAATGTTTACTCTTTAGCCGGGCATGGTGGCTCACGCCTGTAATCCCAGCACTCAGGAGGCTGAGGCAGGAGGATTGGTGCGAGTTCCAGACCAGCCTGGGCTACAAAAGTGAGCTCAGGACCAGCCTCAACTGCAGAGCGAGACTCTGTCTCAAAAAGGCAAAAAAAAAAAAACTGTTTACTCTTTAAGTGGGGGTGAGGAGACAGCTCAGGGGCACAAGGCCCTTCCTGGTGAGTGCAAGGTCCTGAGTTCAAGTCCTGGTTTCGCCAAAAAAAAAAAAAAAAGTTTACCCTTCATGATGTTTTGACTTTGGAAGAGAGCCAAAATAAGGTGGATGAGGAGCATACCGTGTTTTTTCTGTTTGTTGGCTTTGGGTTTTTTTTTTTTTTTTTTGAAAGTATAATATTAAATTTTAAAAATTATTTATTTATTTATTTATTTATTTTCTTGTTTCAGAACCTTTACTTGTTTATTCACTCTTTTTTTTTTTTTTTTTTTGGTCTTTTTGAGACAGGGTCTCGTTATGCAGTTGAGGCTGACCTTGAGCTCACTTTTGTAGCCCAGGCTGGTCTCGAACTCGCACCAGTCCTCCTGCC
Organism: Myocastor coypus; assembly: GCA_004027025.1. Classification (NCBI taxonomy): domain Eukaryota; kingdom Metazoa; phylum Chordata; class Mammalia; order Rodentia; family Myocastoridae; genus Myocastor; species Myocastor coypus. Next base: position 20,464 of record PVJA010030394.1, on the reverse strand, counting down.
TCAGCCTCCCGAGTGCTGGGATTACAGGCATGAGCCACCATGCCCGGCTCACTCATTTTTAAGGCCAGCCCAGCCCACCCCAAGGTCAGGGCTGGCGCAGCATGTGGCGCCAGGGATCGAACCATGGTCCCTGAAGCCACCCAAGCTTTCCCAAGCAAGCACATTAGACGAGCCATCCCACCGGGCCCCTCAATTTATTTTCATTTTATTTTATTTGCTTTTTTTGTCTTTTGAGACAGGGTCTCATTATGCAATTCATGCTGGCCTCGAGCTCACTTTTGTAGCCCAGCTTGGTCTTGGACTCACATTGATTCTCCTGTCTCAGCCTCACAAATGCTGGGATTACAAGTGTGTGCCACCATGCCCAGCTATTTTATTTTTTTGAACATTCAGTTTATTATTTCTTTCTGAAGAGTTTTTTATATATATTTTTTTTAGTCCATTAAGACCCAGCTCCCCTTACATGGGCTTTGCTGGAGGTCATGGGACAGCACCAGCAGGTCTAAATTGGGGTGGAGGTGTTCGACCTTTGTGGGTTTCACGAGATCGAATTCTGACCACTTTGCTATGAATGGCACAACTCACATAGCAATGCAGCTTCACATACAGCTTGGGAAGTACCTAACCATCAAAGACACTCTCTTTGGAAATGTCCTTAATTGCAGTGGCCTCCACTGTATTCCAAATGACAATCTCTTAATGGCCTTATTCTTGGGTATGGCCCTTTTTGGCATGATCATTGTTCCTTTTTTTTTTTTTTTTTTTTTTTTTTTTTTTTTTTTTTTTGCCATATTAAAGGAAGACCCGGAAGAGGAGAGCATACCATACTTTGCTGTACTAGAAGTAGAGGTGTCATGTGTAGTGTTCTCATGATAAAGGATGAAAACATATGCCCACTTCTCAAGCTTTTTTCTATGCACACTGTTTTTTCGTCACTCTAATAAGCCCTTACAGTATTCACAGTTTACCGTAGTCATCTGAGGTATAAATGCAGCTGTCATGGTTCTTGTTCTTTCAGGGTTAAAAAATCCACGTTATCAGCTTGATATTGGATTTTTTTTTTTTTTTTTTTTTTCATTTATGTAGCTGTTACAGGATCTCACTGCAGCTTGGAGTCAGTGATCCTCCTGTCTTCTACCTCCCACAGCATGTGCCACCATACCCAGTCTGCTCAGTGCACCTCAGAGGTGGGCCTGACGCAGGATTGGGCATGAAACCTGGTCCCTGTGCTTGCCAAAGCAGATGCTTAGTCCATTTGATCTTGGATCATGATTGACCTCAGACTCACTCTGTAGTCTAGGCTAACTTAGAACTTGGATCGATCCTCATTGCTCAGCCTCCTGAATGCTGGGATTACAGACATGTGCCACCGTGCCCGGCTTCATACAGTTTATTTTTTTTTTTAAGAATTTTTTATTTTATGTACGTTTTTCTTGTTTCAGAACCTTTATTTGCTTATTCACTCATTTTTATGGCTGGCTCAGCCTGCGCCCTGACAGCAGGGCTGGCGCAGCATGTGGTGCCGGGGATCGAACCGCGGTCCCTGAAGCCGCCCAAGCTTTCCCAAGCAGGCGCTTTAGACCACTGAGCCATCCCGCTAGGCCCCAACTGAGCCATCCCGCTAGACCCCTTCATACAGTTTAATCACACTTTGTACATATTGAAAGGCTAGTTTGTTTTTAGCACTATGGAAGCTGGAAAAGAAATAAACAATAACTCTGTTTTTGAAGAGTTTATAGACTTAAGGAAAAACTGATGTGTGTGTATATAATATAATCATATATATATATATATATATATATATATATATATATATACATATATTTATTTATTTATTTATTTTTGCCGAGCTGGGGATTGAATTTAGGCCCTTGCACTTGCCAGGCAAGCGCTTATTCTACTGAGCTATTTCTCCAACCCCGGAATTTGAAGTGAGAGGCTCGAATTACAAATTTGAGCCAGTCTGGTCACCATGGCAGGACCCTATCTCAATATTTTATTTTATTATTTTTTTAAAGAATTTTTAAATCTAATTTTATTTTTTTCTTGTTTCAGAACTTTTGTTTGTTTATTTATTTTTATGGCTGGCTCAGCCTGCCCTCAGGGCAGGGTTGGCACAGCATGTGGTGCTGGGGATCAAACCGTGGTCCCTGCAGCTGCCCAAGCTTTCCTAAGCAGGTGCTTTAGACCACTGAGCCATCCTGCCGGGCCCCCCATCTCAAAATTTTATTTTATTTTATTTTTAAATTTTATTTATTTATTTTTTTCTTGTTTCAGAACCTTTGTTTGTTTATTCACTCATTTTTATGGCCAGCTCAGCCCGCCCCAAGGGCAGGGCTGGTGCAGCATGTGCTGCCGGGGATCGAACCGCGGTCCCTCAAGCTACCGAAGCTTTCCCAAACCGGCCCTTTAGACCACTGAGCCATCTCGCCAGGCCCCTATCTCAAAATTTTAAAATGAACACATTGGGGATATTGTACAAAGGCCCTGGATTCAACCCCTTGTGCTAGAAACAACCCCTCCCCACAAAAAAAATACACATACACACATGTAAGAGTAGTAGTAGATTAAATAGTTTCAGATACTTTCATTGTAGATCAGAGATTTGATTTGGAATTTGAGATGAGAATTCAGATGAATGGAGAAATAATGAGGAAATTTTAGTTGGAATATTTTTTTAATCCAGGAGTAAACATGTTAGCTGCATGGTAAACCCACATCTGAATCATGCATGGTTATAACCAGTTACGAAAGCATTTTGCCTATAATTCCAGCACTTGGAGGCTGAAGACAGAAGGATCCAGAGTTGGAGTCCACCCTAGGCCGTGTATCAGAACATGAAAAAAGAACTGGTGGTGGCCAGGTATAGTAGTGCATGCCCATCATCCTAAAAGGAAGAAGATAGCCTGAACGGCAAGCAAGACTTTGTGACCAAAAAAAAAAAAAAAAAAAGACAGGAGAGAGAGAGAGAGAAACAGGCAGGCAGGGAGAGAGACAGGAGAGAAGGAAGGGAGGAAAGGAGGGAGGGAGAGAGGAAGAGAGAGAGAGAGAAGCTAAATGGTTGAATCGTATGTATGTATATAGTTACAATCATGGAGCCATGAAGTATAAGTAATTAAACCATTCACCATTCATATAAATCTTATATTTAGTATTACTATACTAGATCAGACATTCTGAAATAAACTGAGAACAGTTGCCTTGATACTTATTTGAATCCTAGGGGTCCTGAGCAGTTGGATCTGACTGGCAGCCTAGATGTCTCATAAGCCTAAAAATTGGGAACCAGAACACAGCAAAAGTGTTGAGACTTTCAATTTGGAGGAGCTTGGAATCATAAGGGCTGACCATTTTCAGATGCCACTGTTAGAAAAGAAACTGTTGCTATACATAATTTAATCTGGTTTGTTTAATCAAGTAACTTTGTCATTCTTTTTTTCTTTCCTTTGGTTCTCTCTGTTTTGTTGTTTTCCAGACAGGGGCCATGTAGTTTAGACCAGCCTTCAACTCACTGTGTAGCATAGGCTGGCCTTTAATTCAGGGTTCTCCTCCTGCCTCAGCCTCCTGAGGCTGGGATTATAGCCCAGCTCTTTTTTGTTTGTTTGTTTGTTTGAGGCAGGGTCTCATTGTAGTTGAAGGCTGGCTTTAAACTCAGTATAAATACAATGCCAGCGTAGTCTGGAACTTAGTGGTCCTCCTGCTTAGTTTTCTGAGTACTGGGATTACAGGCATGCAGGCATCACACCTGAAACTTTCTCTCCTTTTTAATTGACATAAACTAGCTGAGAAAGAAAGATGGGTTGAGAAAACATAATACATAAAATATTTAGGGTACTATGAACAGATATTTTATTATTTTTTTTAATTTTTAATTTTATTTATTATTTTTATTCTTGTTTCAGAACCCTTGTTTGTTTATTCACTCATTTTTATGGCCGGCTCAGCCCGCCCCGAGGGCAGGGTTGACGCAGCATGTGGTGCTGGGGATCGAACCGCGGTCCCTGAAGTTGCCCAAGCTTCCCCAAGCAGGCGCTTTAGACCACTGAGCCATCCTGCTGGGCCCTGAACAGATATTTTATTTTATTTTTATTTTTTTTTTTATTTTATTTTATTTTTTAAATTTTTATTTATTATTTTTATTCTGGTTTCAGAACCTTTGTTTGTTTATTCACTCATTTTTATGGCCGGCTCAGCCTGCCCCACAGAGGGCAGGGCTGGCGCAGCATGTGGTGCCAAGGATTGAACCGTGGTCCCTGAAGCCTCCCAAGCTTTCTCAAGCAGGAGCTTTAGACCACTGAGCCATCCCGCCAGGCCCCGTGAACAGATATTTTAAATACATACTTTTCCCTAGAAGTAATCTTCCTCCTTTTCTTCTGTCTCTGCCTTTGTTCCTTTGCTCCATGTTCTCTCTTCCCCTTTTTTTTAATTCCCCAGAGTATTCTCTGTATCTGTCTCTTTTTTTCTCTCTCTCTCACCCACTCTAATGATGAAATTGAACTCTTCGTGTAGCCCACACTGGCCTCAAACTTGCAGTCCTTCTGCCTCAATTTCTAAAGTGCTTGATAGCTGGAAATTTTTGCTGGAAATATTCTGTAAAGCAGTGCTACATAGCTTGTTATTTTAACACTTTGGAAACTAAGATGGGAGGATTGCTGCAAGTTTTGAGTCCAGTGTAGGCTACATGGTGAGCTCAAGGCCAGTCTGGACTACATAATAAGAACTTGTCTCAGAAAGCAAAACAAAAATATAACATCTTTAAAAACAAAGTACTATTTTTTATTTTTTATTGTGTTTGGTACAGGATCTTATAATACAGCTTAGACTTTTAGTGATACTCCTGTTTTCAGCTTCCCAGCACTGGGATTATAGGCATGTACCACCACACCTGTTCTCCACCGGCTCAGCACACCAGGGACCACACATCATACAGTGCTGGGAATTGAACCCAGTCCCTTTGCTTGCCTAAGCAGGTATTTAGTCCACTGAGCTATCTTTTAAAACACAGGTCTTTCTGGGAGGATAGCTCAGCAGCATAAGCACCTAGCAAATGCAGGGTCCTGAGTTTGATACTTAGTACCAAAAAACAAAACAAAACAACCCACAGTTCTTTAAGGAAGGAAATAAGTGGGATTGGAGGGAAAAAAGATAAAGTTATATCCAGGTACAAATTCCCTATGATAAAATGATCATTATGTAAATCTAAAATATGCCAATGAAATTTGAAAAAATAAAGTAAAAATATAGGTCTTTGTATATAGGAGCAAGTATACTTATGGGATAAACTCCCAGTGGTGTGGAGAATGTTTTGAAGGGTGATGAAACTATGTAGAAGCAGAGATCAGTTGTTTGGGGACTTGCAATGATGTGGGACTAAATTAAGGTAGTGTATTGGCAAAAATGGACAGGGAAAAAATAAATGAGAAATCTCATATTCCCCAACTTCTAAAATACACAATTTACTCTATATTCTAACATGTTTGATAGCTTATAGTTGTTGATTTCATACAATTAATTGTAAGTATATTTATAATATCCTGGCCATTCATAAAGCAGTAAATGATAGAAACTATTTTTTTTTATTTTTTATTTTTTTAATTTTATTTATTTTTTTCTTGTTTCAGAATTTTTGCTTGTTTGTTTATTTTTATTTTTATGGCCGGCCCAGCCTGCCCTGAGGCATGTGGTGCCGGGGATCGAACTGTGGTCCATGCAGCCACCTAAGCTTTCCTAAGCAGGCGCTTTAGACCACTGAGCCATCCTGCCGGCCTGAAACAATTTTTTTTTTTTTTTTTTTGTCTTTTTGAGACAGGGTTTCCCTGTGCAGTTCAGGCTGGCCTTGAGCTCACTTTGTAGCCCAGGCTGGTCTCGAACTCACACTGATCCTCCTGCCTCAGCCTCCCAAGTGCTGGGATTATAGGTGTGCGCCACCACGCCCGGCTCCGAAACAATATTTTAGATTTAGTGAAATATAGTCTTAGATAAGTAGGTAGGATTAGGAAGACTTAGATATAGAAAATAAGGAAGAGGGGTTGGGGATAAAGCTCAGCAGCATAAGTGCCCTGCCAAGCACAAAGTCCCAAGTTTAGTCGCTGATGCCAAAAAGAAAATAAAGGAAAAGATAAACATGTCTTTAGTATTTCGTTTCTTTTTTTTTTTTTTGGCGGGACTGGGGTTCAAACTCACAACCTTGCACTTGCCAGGCAGGCACTTGTGCCTCGGAGCTATCTCCCCAGCCCCTTGTATTTTGTTTCTTTACTTTTGGTATTAAAACCATTCTTCTTTGCTATAGACTTTTGTATTTGATGGTAGTTGTATAATTTTGTGACTAATTCATCTGGCTTGTTAGTGAGTATTTAGGTTGCATTTTTCTTTGGGTTAATACAGATAATTGATAACACTTAACCATTTTCTCTTTAGAATTGGGGAGATTAACTTTTAGGTAATGGTAATGGTATATACCTGTATTTGACAGATTCTCTTCTGCTCTTATATGCTTTTTCTATCCCTGTTTCTGTCCCTCTCACCTTTTTCCCTAAGGTATTGGACTCAGCCTCATGCTAATTAGATATAGTTTTTGTTTTTGTTTTTTTAACTCACAACCTTGCACTTGCCAGGCAGGCACTTGTGCCACAGAGCTATTTCCCTGGCCCCTCTAGTGAGTCATTTGAAAAATTAAGGGCAGGGGAAATAGCTCAGCGGCCTAAGTACCTGCCTGACAAGCACAAGGTCCTGAGTTCAATCCACAGTACCAAAACAAAAATTAAATCAGTTGAATATTTTGGTGCTTGGAACATCAATGGGTATCCCTTTCTCTTTCTTTCTTTCTTTCTTTGTTTTGGTGGTACCAGAGATAGAACTTGGGACCTTACATTTGCCAGGCAGGCACTTAGACCACTGAGCTATCTTCCTGACCCTCCTATGTTCTTTAAATCATCCCTAAATCACCTGTAATACCTAATATAATTCAAGCACTGTGTACATATAAACACATTCAATTATACATACATAATTACGTTATTGTTGCTGTTTTTGAGCATCCAAGGACTTGGGATTTGCAGGGAATAGTGAGGCAAACAATCCTCCAGAATATTAGGGAACAACTGCCTATACTTACAAATAAATATTTGTAAGTTATTTGCTGGTATAACATGACTGCCAGTAACCTGTAGCTCTCAAATTTCTATATTAGGATATTCTTTGTATCTTGTTCTATGGTGCACATTCATATAATGCTTTTGGCTATTAGGGATACTTCCAGTGCCAGAGTTCTTGAAACCATATCACAGAATTAGTATATGGTCAATCTTGACAAGTGTATCTCATCAAGAAAGTTTTTTTTTTTGTGTGTGTGTGTGTGTGTGTGTGTGTGTGTGTGTGTGTGTGTACTTAGTACAGGGGCTACAGGGTCTTACTGCACAGGCTGAACCCATAATGATCCTCCTGTTTTCAACCTTCCAAGTGCTGGGATTACAGGTACACACCACCATGCCCAGTCTCACCATGGTCCTGTCTCAGCAGGACCCAGGGGTGGGGCTGGCGCGTCACATTGGAGATCGAACCCCAGTCCCTGTGTCTGCCTAAGCAGGCACTTTAATCCGCTGAGCTATCTGGCTGGTCCTCATCAAGAAAGTAATTAAAGGTATATTTTTAATTTGTTGATTAATCTGTCTCAGATAAACTTATAAAACCTCAGCCCCTAAGCAAAAAAAAAAAAAAAAAAAAATTAGGGTACTCTTATTTTTTTCTTCTTCTTTTGTATTGTCCTGGGGATTGAGCCCAGGACCTGCTCTATACAACTATGTGCCCTCCAATGACATTCAGTTTCATAAAGTTGTTCTTGTGATTACTACATAGTACAACACTATTCAGTAATTTAAATTCATAAGCAGTAAACTCACATTTCAAAGCTCTTCAAAGGGACCTAAAAGCTGTTCAAAAACATGCAATTTGCAAAAGCTTAGGTTTGTGCTTTTAGTGCAACCCTAACATAAATTATGTCCTGGTGTAACATGTTTTTGGATGAACCATGAGCACCCTCATATAGTGGTACAGCAGTGTGTCACTTAAATTCCTGTGTGCTTCCTGTTCTCCCTACTACCTTAATAGTTTTTCAGGTAATCTTGTCTTGTTATGACAACTGATTGTGCTTGTTTGGTTGTTTTTGGATTTTTGAGACAGAATCTCACTTAGTAATTTAGACTGGCCTGAACTCAATTGTAGTTCAGAGTGGTCTCAATTTTTTTTTTTTTTTTTTTTTTTTTTAAAGAGAAAAGGGAAAAGGGCTTTATTCTCTTGGAGGACACGGAGAGCTGGTCTCAAATTTACAGCAATCCTTCTGCCTTGGGCTTCCAAGTGCTAGGATCACACGTATGCACCTCCACACCTGGCAAGACAATTAAGTGATTTTAAGGAGTTTGGAGGATTTACCTTTTTCAAAAGAAGTTAAGAATTCTTTGAAGAAGTACATAATTTTCTTCTACTCATATGTTCAGGTGGAGTGAAGGTGCTAGTATCCACACAGCCCACTATTATACACATATTATTAAAACATATATAGCTGCACATGGTGACATGTGCCTGTAATTCCAGCATTTGGGAGTCTGAGGCAGGATTGTTGTGAGTTTGAGGTAGATTTGGGCTACAAAGTGAGCTCAAGACCAGCCTGAACTACATAGTGAGACCCCATCTCATACATGAAAAACAAGCATATATATGTGAAAAATAGCTGTTATTTTCTAACTATATAATATCTTTGGGGTCTGGGAGATAGCTCAGTGCCTGCCTGGCAGAGTCCCAAGTTTGATCCCCGTCCCTCCTCAAAAAAAAAAAAAAAAAAAAAAAAAGATCAATAATATCTTTGTACACACAACAAAAGAAAGCAAATAAAATAGGCAGTTGGATTAGATTGACTATAAAATCTTTGCACTTTAATATCCTCTGATTTATAAGTGTGAGGACAGGACAAATAATGGCAGTGCCACTTGCCTATTTGTTTTGATTTTGGGCCAGAATACTATGTTGTTGGGCTGGTGTCAAAGTCCTGAGCTCAAACAATACTTCTGCCTCAGCCTCTTGAGTGCTAGATTATAAGCACATTTTCATGATATTTCCAGATACTTACCAATCACATAACATGGATATAAATTTACTTAACTATTCTATTATACTTTTGATGCTTCTAGGTTTTCTTTTTTTTTTTTTTTTTTTTTTTTGGTGGGACTGGGGTTCAAACTCACAACCTTGCAGTTGCCAGGCAGGCACTTGTGCCACAGAGCTATCTCCCCAGCCCCTAGGTTTTCTATAGTAATAAATAATACTTTTTGTTCATGTGGCTTTTTCTTTTTAACATCCTACTGTACAAAGGAAAACATACTGAAGCTAATGAAAATGAATGGTTTTCCAGGGTTACATACAACTCAGATATCAGCTGCCTTTATTTACAGAGCAAGGCATGTATACATGAACTCTTCACATTAACTCAAGTTAAAAATTACCCAAACTACCAACTTAACTTTTATTATTATTTTTTATTTTTATTTTTTTCTTGTTTCAGAACTTTTCTTTATTTATTTATATTTATGGCCAGTTCAGCCTGCCCTGAGGACAGGGCTGGCGCAGCATGTGGTGCCGGGGATTGAACCACAGTCCTTGCAGCTGCCTAAGCTTTCCTAAGCAGGCTCTTTAGATCACTGAGCCATCCTGCCAGGCCCTGAACTTTTATGTTGGTGGCACGTAAGCTTAAATTTTTAACCTTTATATTCCTGTTGTCTACCTTCCCTCACTTGTCTGTAGTGATGAAAAAGGGTTGAGTGCTTGACTGTTGCAGTTGCTGTGCCATCCAGAGGCACTGGTTCTGTATCTCAATGTACTTCCACAACAGCTCTGTGCTCCTGCTGTCCACTGGACAAGTCCAGCCTTGTCTCTCATGCAGATGCATTGACAAGATTGTTAACCAGACTGAATGGAGAGGTGGTCTCCTTTTTTTTTTTTTTTTTTTCCTTTCTCTTTTTTTCCTAAAATACTTGTTTGAGAACTGGGTCTGAAAAGCCTCCTGTGAATCAGGCACTATTGTGTGTTGCTGAGAATTCAGTAGAATAAAAACAGACAAAATTCCATGTGTTTGCCAGCACATTGGTGACCTAGGCCTGTAATTCTAGTTACTCAGTAAGCTGAGGCAATAGTATCCCTGGGAGTGAAGAGCCAGAATAGTTACTGAGGTCCCTCACAACGAAAAACAAGTTCAAGGGTAGTCTATTTTGAGATCTTATCTCAGAAATAAAGAAATGTTTCTATCTTTTTGAGATAGGTTTCATTATGTGGTTCAGGCTGGCCTGGAATTCACTTTATAGTCCAGGCTGTTCTCAACTTGGAACTATCTTCCTGCTTCAGCTGGGATTACAGGTATGTACAACCATGCCCAGCTAAGAAACAAATTTTTAAAAGGACTAGGGACTTAGCAGAGTGCTTATTAAGACCCTAGTACACAAGGGAAACCAATAAACTGTTGTATATTGGAAAATTCTGTTATTTGGGGAAATAGTGCAAGGATGACAGGAGTGTTGGCTTAATGTTTTTTGTTTGGGGATAGGCATTTTGCTGATTGCCCAGGCTGTGCCTTGAACTTGTGATCCTCCCTCTTCAGCCTCCAGAGGAGCTGGGAACACAGACATGTGCACCTCTGCCTAGCCATTATTGAAATTTTACATAAAGGTGTTCAGGAAGTACAGAGAAAATAACATTTTGCAGTTTTAAAGGCAATGAGGGTGAAAAAGGAGAGAGATAGGAAAGAATGTTCGGGGCAGAGGGAGCAGCATGCTTGAGATCAGAGTCAAGGAGCAACCAGGTGTGCTGTAGACCTTCAGGTCAGACGGGTATCCAGTGTGGCTGGGATAAAATGAGTGATAGTGAGAAAATCAGAACAGAAAGATAATGCAGAGCCAAAGTCTTCACCCCTTGGGGCCTGGCGGAATGGCTCAGTGGTCTAAAGCACCTACTTGGGAAAGCTTGGGCGGCTTTAGGGACCGTGGTTCGATCCCCGGCACCACATGCTGCGCCAGCCCTGCCCTCGGGGTGGGCTGAGCCGGCCATAAAAATGAGTGAATAAACAAACAAAAGTTCTGAAACAAGAAATAAAAAAAAAAAAAAAAAAAAATCAAAGTCTTCACCCCTTTATAGGTCTTCCTAAGGAGTTTGATCTTTGTTAGTGAGAAGAACTCTTATTGGGAAGATTTAAACAATGGAGTAGGATAATCAGATATATAGTTTTACAGTGTCTTCTCACTCCTTACATTTTATTAGTCTGAAGAAAGCTAAGAATAGAAGCACAGGGGAACCAGGTAGGAGGTTGCTGTAGCACTGTGATCAGAAGATGCTGACTTAGACCAGGAAGCAGCGTGGAGATCATAGTGACATTTAGAGCCTATGTTTTTAACATTTTTAAGTAATTTCAAAATATTGCAAAGATAGCCGGGTGTGGTGGTGCACGCCTGTAATCCCAGCACTCGGGAGGCTGAGGCAGGAGGACTGATGCGAGTTCGAGACCAGCCTGGGCTACAAAAGTGAGCTCAGGACCAGCCTCAACTGCATAGTGAGACCCTGTCTTAAAAAGACAAAAAAAAAAAAAAAAAAATATTGCAAAGATGTCCAATGTACCAAACAAAATAAACAAAAATAAAAAACCTGGTGGAATATACACCAGCAATTTATAAAATATTCATAAAGTTGTTTGATATTTTACTATTAGTATTGTTAACAGTATTCACCTTACGCAGTTTTGGGCAGGAATACTACAGAAGTGATGAATTATGTTTATAGGATCATAACGTTAGCCAGGCCCATTAATAGTGTTCAATTTATCATTTTTTTTTTCAATTTATCATTTTGTTAAGAGGATATTGCCAAATTTCTCTACTGTAAGGCCAATGAAAATGTGGAGGTATCCTTTTCTTCATTAAACTTTCATTAGCCTTGGTACCCATTGATGAGTTTTGTTTATATTTATTTTCACAATGGTTGCTAAATACTACTTTTTATTAACATTATTCATAGTATGCTTATAGTTGGCCTTATTTCATAAAGTAGAGCTCTTCTCCTCACTCCTTCCGTTATTCACTCATATCACTATATATTCACTGGATTCCTATTTAGTCCAGTGGATTGTAGTCCATATTTATTGAATGTATTTGGTTGTTACAGGATCTCACTATGCAGCTCAGCCTCATAGTAAACCACCTGTTTTTCAGCTTCCCCAGCACTGGGATTACAAGCATGCACACTATGCCCAGACCCAGTCTGCCCTGGGGACAAGACTGGTGAAGCATATGGTGGGGGGGGCATTGAACCACAGTCCTTGCACTTGCCTAACCAGGCTCCTGAGTCCACTGAGGTATCCTGCTGGCCCCTTATTTATTTATTTATTTATTTATTTATTTATTTATTATTTAGTATTATTTATTCAGCCTGCCCTAGGGGTGGGGCTGGCGAGGCATGTGGTACCAGGGATCGAACTGTGGTCTCTGTGGTTGCCTAAGCTTTCTCAGCAGGTGCTTTAGACTGCTGAACCATCTTGCTGTAGCTATCCCCTTTTTAAAAATTTTTTTTTTTTTTTTTTTTGAGACGGGGTCTCGCTATGCAGTTCAAGCTGGCCTTGAGCTCACTTTTGTAGCCCAGGCTGGTCTTGAACTCGCACCGATCCTCCTGCCTCAGCCTCCCAAGTGCTGGGATTACAGGCGTGCGCCATCACACCCGGCACTAAAATTTTTTACTTTTATTTATTTAGTACAGGGTCTTGCTATGCAGCTTGGACTCATATTTATCCTCTCTTCTCAGCCTGCCTAGCACAGGGATTACAGGCATGTGCCATCACACCTGCTTTTGGTGGCCAGCTTGGTGCAAGACTGGTACAACATGGTAGTACCAGGGATCAAATCTCCATCTTTGCAATTGCCAGGCAGGGGTTTAGACTGCCAAGCTATCTTCCTGGCTCTTGCTGTTTACTTTTACACATGTCATTAGTTTGACCAGAGGAACCCTTCAAGCTAATGCTTGAATTTCCTTAATATCATTGTTTGAATACGTGTTTATATTCTCATACAAGATGCTTCACATTTGCTTTTTTCTTTCTTTCTTTTTTTTTTTCTGGCCTATAATAAGTCATTTCTACAAGAAGTCATAGGGTTTTTTGTTTGGTTTGAGTTTTTTGTTTGTTTGTGGTTTTTTTTTTTTTTTTTTTTTTTTTTTTTTTTTTTTTTTTTTTTTTTTTTTTTTTTGTTTGTGGG
>PVJA010030393.1:0-25854 GCA_004027025.1 Myocastor coypus | reverse complement strand
AAAAAAGTAAGAAAAAGAAGGAAGAGGAGGAGGATGAGTAGGATGAGGGTGGAGAGGGGGAAGACAATGAGGAGGATGAAGAGGATGATGATGAATAAGTTCTAGCACAATTTTTTTCCTTATCTATAAAGCATTTAACCTCCCTGTATGCAACTCCCTTATTTTGAAGAAAAAAAATTGAGCCGGGCATGCTGGCGCACACCTGTAATCCCAGCACTTGGGAGACTGAGGCAGAAGGATCAATGTGAGTTTGTGACCAGCCTGGGCTACAAAGGTGAGCTCAAGGCCAGCCTGAACTGCATAGTGAGACCCTGTCTCAAAAAGAAAAAAAGAGAAAGAGAAAAAGAAAAGAAAGAAAGAAAGAAAGAAAGAAAGAAAGAAAGAAAGAAAGAAAGAAAGAAAGAAAGGAAAGAAATGTAAGGCTATGTAAGATTTGTTTTTTAAATGTATAGTCTTATTTATTTATTTATTTTTGTATAGTTAACACACTACCGAATGTTATCTTCAGATAGCGCTGTCCTGGTGGCATTTTCAATAGCCACTAACCTTGCCTGGTACAGGATGGAAGTTGTAAATCGGCATGGTAATTTAAAGCAGGTTCTTGTTGGCACACAGCACAAATTAGTTATATATGGGGACGGTAGTTTTTCATCGTCAGTTGTCTCTGATGATGTGGCTTATACGAAATAATTGTTGTTCTGTTAACGGGAATATCACTCTGTAACTGGAAAAAAAAGCAAGTCGCAACTATTTTGCTGACATTCTGAATGCTTCTAAGTAAATATGTTTTTTTTAAGAATTTTTTTATTTTATTTATTTATTTTTTTCTTGTTTCAGAACCTTTGTTTGTTCACTCATTTTTATGGCCAGCTCAGCCCACCTGAGGGCAGGGCTGGTGTAGCATGGGGTGCCGGGGATCGAACCGCGATCCCTGAAGCCGCCCAAGCTTTCCCAAGCAGGCGCTTTAGACCACTAAGCCATCCCGCCGGGCCCCACAATTTTTATTAGTAAAAAAAAAAAAACATAAAAGTTATAGCTAGGGCCAGGGTGATAGCTTAATGGGATCCTGAGTTCAATTCCTGGTACTACCAAGAAAAAAAAAGTTAAAGCTAAAAAGAATAGGAATTATGGTAGCTTTGTGTTAGACAACGCTCTCTATATATGACACCAAAAGCCTGTTGACTTGGCTAAAACTTAAACGCTGTATCAAAGATAGCATCAAGGAAATAGAAGACAGTCAAAGGCAGCCCAAAAACAGGAGAAAGTATTGTTGGGTTTGGGTTTTTTTTTTTTTTTTTTTTTTTTTTTTTTTTTTTTTTTTTTTTTTTTTAGAATAAGATTTGAGGATTACATTTCTGATTCAGAGCTGGTATTTATGATATGAAATACATAATTCTGATGGGCATAGTAGTACACGCCTGCCATCACAGCACTGGGAAGGCTGAGGCAGGAGGATTGTTGCAAGTTCATGACCAGCCTGGGCTACAAAGTAAACTCAAAGAAAGCCTGAGCTGCAAAGTGAAAGCCTATTTCAGAAAGCAAACAAACAAACAAACAAACAAAAACAAGCCCAACTTTTAAAATGATAGTGCGTGCTTAAAATCACAAAGCCCAGGAGACTGAGGCATGAGTATTGTGTGATTCCAAGGCTAGCACTGCCTAAAAAAGTGAGTTTTAGGGGCTGGCAAGATGGTTCAGCAGCTGGGTGTGGTGGCTCACGCCTGTAATCCCAGCACTTGGGAGGCTGAGGCAGGAGGATTGGTGCGAGTTTGAGACCAGCCTGGGCTACAAAAGTGAGCTCAGGACCAGCCTCAACTGCATAGTGAGACCCTGTCTCACAAAGACAGAAAAAAAAAAAAAAAGAAAAGAAAAAAAAAGATGGTTCAGCAGTCTAAAGCTCCTGCTTAGGAAAGCTTAGGCAACCAACCGCAGGGACCAAGGTTCGATCCCTGGCACCACATGCTGTGCTAGCCCCACCCCCAGGGCAGGCTGAGCTGGCCATAATATAAATAAATAAATAAAGTTTATGGCAGAGGAGTACTTCATTGTAAAAAAAAAAAAAGTGACTTTTAGACCATAGTGACAGCCTATCTCAAAAAATTAAGTGAAAAAAATAATTTAAATAAATGGTGCTCCTGGGGGCCAGGGAGATAGCTCTGTGGCACAAGTGCCTGCCTGGCAAGTACAAGGTACTGAGTTTGATTCTCAGTTCAAAATAAAACCCTACAAGAAGACCAAGAAGGTACACAACCAGCTGATAAATTTGTAGAAAGATATTCTACATCACTAGTCGTTAGGGAAATGCAAGCCAAAACCACCATGAGATACTGCTATCCCCCAGTACGGCGTCTGTAATAAAAAAGACTGACAGGGGCAAATGTTCATGGCCTATCGAGAAATCAGACCTCTCCTTCATTGCTGGTGGGAATGTGAAAGGGCATAGCCGCTCTAGAGAGCAGACTGGTCATTCTTCAAAGTACTAAAGGAATTATATCATGAGGCAAAATTCAGCTTCTCATTACATGGGATCCATTGAACAATGTGGATGAATTTGTCCCTCAATATTTGTGTTACAAGATTCTAAAACTGAAATCAAATCATCTTAGGAGTTCACAGGGAATTGTTTGGATGGATACAGGAAAAGGAAAGTGAAAACATTCTTTCACGTCAGTTAAGACGCACAAATTGTGCCAAGTATGAGTCACAAGAAATTGTTCTCATGGTCTCACAAGTGGTGGCCAGGACTGGCGGGCTGTGAAGAGCGACATGCCAGTTCATTACCCTGAGCTTAGTCATGGGCCATAACACAGGCTGAAGTGCCCCTCACAGCAGGGACCACACTGTCTGTTACTTCTATACCTTGACAATGTGATAGCAATTAAACTATACTTTCAGGGAACTGTGAGATTTTGTGGGGAAAAAGAATTCAAAGACAACCTTACAGGACTAGAGAAATAGCTTGGTGGTCTAAGTGCCTGCCTGGCAAGCGCAAGGACCCGGGCTTGATCCCCAGTACCGAAGGCCCTGCTGGCAGTGGAGACTGGGCTTGGTGGTGCACGCCTGTAATCCCAGCACTCAGGAGCTGAGACAGGAGAATCACTACGGGTCTGAGCTGTGTAGTAAGATTCTGTACCAAATATATACACAAATAAAAGATTAAAACAAAATATAGTCGTCCAAGAAAGCTCTACAAGGCTTAGCAATTGCCATGAATGCATTTCCATGGAAGTGCTTACATTAGCATGAATGAAAACTCTCTGAAACGACTGTTCCTCTAAGAACATTACAAACATAAAATTTGAATTTGATTGGCAAGAGTTGATTATAGCTGAGGAATTTGATTAGTATGTACACATCACTATATATGAGTGAATATATACATACCCAAAATAAATGAGAAAAAATACATATTCATACCAAAAAGTGTAGACATACATTTATAACAGCACTCATTACCATTGTCAAAAACTAGTAACAACCCAAGTGTCCATTAACTGATACATGGATATACAAGACACGGTATGTCCATGCAATGGAGTACTATGCAGCCAGCAAAAATAATAAGGCACTGATATAGGTCACAGTTTGGGTACGTTCAGAAGTTCAAACTTCTGAAAGAAGGCAGAAACAAAAGATCACATGGATGCTTCCATGTATGCAGTGTTCAGAACTTGCAAACTTGATGAACAACAAGTTGATCAGTGGTTGTGTAGGGCTTTGCAGCGAGGGAAAGCGACTCCTAATGGTACCTGTAGGAATTCTCTGAGATGTTAAAAATGTTCTAAAAATTAGACAGTGCTGTCAGCTGTGCAGCGTGGTCACCACTCAAATCCCCCTTCATGGCATCCTTTAGGTAGGCAAATTTCATGGAATCTAAATTGAATCTCAATAAAGTATAAAAAGCTTCCAGAAACTCCGGAATGGCACAAGTATGTTCTAATTGGAGGTTGTTGGCCCAGGGAAGTTGAGGCAAGCTAAGTAGAATTTGATCATCTATGGGATTGGTTTGGGGAGCAAATATAACTTTCTTTAGTCTGTCAGTAGCTATACCTTGACCAGAGGCGACTGCTTTTCTTCTTTATGAGGTCAGAACTCTGTTGTTATATGTGGTCAAGTTAGAGAGGCAGAGAATTTGGGAGGAGCCGTGAGGTCGCTGAGATCAGGACAACCTCAGCTCAGCAGCCAGTACTGAGCAGCTGGACCAGGATGCTCCTGAGGCCCAGAGCTGGCATGTGTTGGTGGGGGGCTGAGGAGCCCCTTCCAGGACAGAAAACAGCAAAAACCAGAGACCAGAGAGTGCCATGGGAGCCCAGGGAAAAGAAGGAGTGGAAGTGTGGGTGCCCAAGGGTGATGGCAGGCAGGAAAGGACTGTAGGGTCAGCGCGGAGGCCAGTCCTACAGGTCCAAGACACAGCTGTCAATGGCTGGACCAGAGGGCGGAGACAGTGAGAGGGTCTGGGTGGTGGAAGCGGATGCTCGTGCTGCCGCCAGGATAGCAGACAGCCCTCTCTCATGAGGTGTTTGAGGAACCTAAGGTTCAGATCAGGGAGAAGAGGAGACTTCAGCGAGGACTAGAGGACAGGGAGGGATGGCAGATGACAGCCCAGGAGCACCCAACGGTCTGCCAGTGGTTTGGGTTTCATGTACAGAGCAGTTTGGGGCAGAATGTGGGTCTGGGCTGGATCTGGGGGAGTTCTGTGCTTGCTGTGCCCAGGGGGAGCATGAGGAGACATCCGGGGATCTTAAGATTTGCGACCCTATAAGCTGTAGGGCAGCTTGTGGTGGATGTGGGGGGTGAGGAGGGCTGTTCTCAAGACCTGGGAAGTGTCCATGGCCTCCCCTTCGGTTTTGCTTGAGAGCAAGACCAACCTGGAGCCTTGGGATTGGTAGGACAGTGTGGGAGTAAAGAAGAGCCTCACGGATCCTGGAGGGGCTGATCTGACCGGAGAGCTGCAGACAGAAGGGTGGGACCGCCAAGGCCCAAGGTGGACATCAGGGTGCCCCCCATGGGGTACACCCCAATAGGTGTCTGCACACACACAATAGACAAAGACATATCTTAGTTATTTTTTACTCATTGCTGGGACAAATACCTGACACTCAAAATGAAGGAAGGAAAGGTTTATTTAGCTCACAGTTTGTGGAGGTTTCAGTCCATATTCGGCTGGCCCAAAGCTGAGTGGAATGGGTCAGAGAGCATCCAGTTCATGGCGGCCGAACAGCAACAAAATGGTGACAGAGGCAGCCAACCAAACAGGGAAGCAGAGCAACAGCCTCAGTCTGTCTCTGTCTCTCTTTATATTACATCAGGCTCCCTGCCTTAGCCTATCTGTCTCAGGCCACATTATAATTCCCAGCAGTACTCAGACCCATAATCTCCTCAGTACTAAAACACATAATCCCAGTGGATCACCAGGCAAGTCGCAAACTCTAGAAGTCCCTGCCCCATGATTGCATGAGACTTTGCAGGGAACAACTAGACATAAACCTTAACAACACACTAAATTATCCATGAGGAGGCTCCTGGCCAAGGGCCTTCATTTCTCTATTAGCCTTGTTTACAACTCAGGGAAGTGCCTTGTTAGCAAGGTGGTGGGTTAGGGCTGGCTGTCAGAACACTGGGCCCTCTAGTTCTAAGGGACAGTGACCAAGAAAAGCCACTGGCCTCTGTCTGACCCCATTTCCACCCTTTGACTATGGAGTTTAGTGGAGGGCAGGGGAGAGGCAGCATGAGGGACCCAGACCCTGCCTCAGTGTTGTCTGGACTCATGTGGAATGGATGCCCAGCCTCTTCTGACCAGCGTTATCCTGCCCTGCCCCTGTTTCTTCAGCATCCCCACTCCGCCTCCTGTGGAGAAGACAACTGAGGATGTCCCACCCCACAGTCTCTGCCTGAACTCAGACCCTCACAGTCCAGGTCTCCACCAGGGATTCCAAGGAGTCATTTCTTCCACTTCTAAGCCTACAACAGTGCCTGCTGACTCTGGGATCAGCAGTGTACAGAGCAAGCCTACAACCCTGGAGGGAGCCCTGATGTCCCCATGGATGGCGCCAGTTCAGGCCCGAAGAGCTATACAATGTCCAGGAGCAGAAGGGCCATTCTGCTGCGTGCCAGCTCCCTCTTGTCCCTGCTCTGTGAATCCACACAGACCAGAGGACTGCAGGCCTAGAGCCGGGCATCCAGCTGAGAAGAGAGCCCACTACAGCAGGAGGACTTGGGAGGAGGGCGTTGGGTCTGCGGAGAAGGGAGGTTTGGTCAAATATGGATCTTCTAAAGTGAGGATGTTTGTCTGAGACGGAGAATGCCCAGAAGACAGTTTGGACGGATAGATGTAGCAGGGAGAAGGTTCCGGAATCTTGAACTGTCCCCACTTCCCACTGAAGAGTTGATGGCCTCCAGGGAGGCCCCAGGAATGAGTAAATGACTAAACTGTGAGCCTGGGCCAAGGCTTCAGGCACAGCAGAGTGGGAGAAGATGCAGGGGTGTTAATGGAGAAAGCAGGCTGGTGGGCGGAGCCTAGGCCCCTAAGTGGCCCAGCCAGGCCTCTGCTTTCAGTTCCCAGCATTAAGAAAAATGAAGAGCAAGATTGGCTTTTATTATTACTTTACAAATCAATTCCATTGAGAGAAAAAAAAAAAAAACAAAACTTGTAACTGAGATGGGTCAGGAGGCTGTGGTAGATGACAGATCTGTGGTAGGTCCTGGGGGCAGGAGGACCCATCAAGGGGCTGGGAAGGCTGGGCTGAGGATGGGTCTGAAGAGAGCTGTTGGGAGCCCATGTGGGTGGCAAGGAGGCCCGAGGAAGGGAGGGAGCTCTTGAAGACACAGGTCTGACCACTGTCGGCAGGGGCGGGAGCTGAGGAAGAGGGTGCATCTGCAGCTAGAGGAGCACAGGTGGAAAGGCTGAGCCTGGGGGTGGGGGCGGGGACGGGGTGAGGCAGGGCCTTGGCAAGGGGCTGAGTCTCCATTTTCCTCTGTCCCTTCTTCATTGCAGGTCTGGGTTCTGGAAATCCTTGCTGCCCCCACCATTTAGGCAGAGACCCACTGCCTGGCTGGCTGGTTACAGTGAGGGCCTTGGGCTCAGCTTCCCCAGGACACATGTGTTAGCCAGGCTGCTGTGCCCCAAAGCCACTCCTGATAGGGTGTCATGCCCTCAGCATGGGGAGCCAGGGGGTGACAAAGTGTCTGGCGGGCCTAGGCCTACTCCACTCCACTTCAGTCTCTCACTCAGAACTCCCCTTCCAACCTCCGCTCTGTGATTACACAAGTGTGGGGTTGGGGGGGCCCGTGGGGCACCGGTGGAGCCGTGGTCCCTGTGGGTATCTGTCTTTCTGGCTAGTTCCTATCCCTCCATCCACAAAGCACAGGGTCTAGGATCTTGGTCTCTGCAGGGAAGCCCCATCCACAGCAGCCTCCCATTCCAACCCCAGGCTCTGCCAGGCCCTGCCTGCAGATGCTTGAGCACCCGCCCAGGGCAGGCAGCCTCCCAGCTCACCCTGAAGACTGGGAGTGTGGGGATCGCCCCTGCTTCCCCTCTGCCTCACAGCTGCTTGGGGTCATACGCAGCTGGCCACTGAGCTTCACAGCCTCCGGTCAATGTCTGGGCAGCCCCACCCCCAGTCCTCTCTGGTGGTTTGGTATAATATCTCATTATTTTCTTCTACTCAGGGAGTGCTGGATTTGGGAGCAATGCAGTTCAGGATACACCACCTGAACTCCACCCATTGGGCATTTGCAGATTTGCAGGAATAACAGGAGCAGTAAGGTCTTCTCTCTGGTGAAGCTGATTCCAACGCTCATTCCAGAGGTGGCCTCTCTTCTGTACTGTAGGAAAGGAATGGCTTTACTTTGTGTGTGTGTGTGTGTGTGTGTGTGGTACTGGGGATTGAATTCAGCACCTTGTACTTTCTAGGCTGGTGCTTTTTCTACTGAGCTATCTTCCCGGGCCCAATTTTCTTTCTTTCTTTCTTTCTTTCTTTCTTTCTTTCTTTCTTTCTTTCTTTCTTTCTTGCTTTCTTGCTTTCTTGCTTTCTTTTTCTTTTTTCTTTTTTTTGGCGGGATCAAGGTTTGAACTCATGACCTTTCCCTTGCCAGACAGCTACCTCCCCAGCCACACCTTCACTTCTGAAGACACAAGAATCCAAGGAAGAATATGAGGAGGCTACAGGTCTGGCTACATCCCCCAGTCTTTACTGAGATCACAGTCCTTTTGTCCATCACATTTCTACAGGCTGGGCCAGCTACTTCTTCAGCACATATAGCATCGCCTGGGTGTGGTGGCCCACACCTGTAATCCCAGCATTCAGCAGGCTGAGGCAGGAGGATTGCCACAAGGGCAAGGACAGCCTGAGCTACATACCCAAAGGAATATCTTATCTCAAAACAGGAAAAAGAGCAAGCAAAAAACAAAGACAAATGTCACAGTGTCAGACTCAGGCTGGGGAGATAGCTCAGCAGTCTGAGCTTCTGCCTAGCAAGTACAAGGACCCAGATTCAATCCCCCGCACTACATGCTGTGCAGAGACTCATGCCAAGCTGGCCACTGAAACTGGGTGTGGTGGTACATGCCTGTAATACCAGCGCTGAGGAGGCTGAGGCAGGAGGATCACCACAAGTCCAAGCTGTGTAGAGTGACCCTGTACCAAATAAATACATGAACAGAAGATTAAAAACAATTTTTTTAAATGCCAGGCTCTGCTTGGTTCTCTGGATCTTCACTTTTGGAGACCTTAATGTCATGTGGAATTTTTTCTTGTGATGGTGGTACTGGATATAGTACCACCTAGGACTTTTGCACTAAACTATATCCCTAGCCTTTTTTTTTTTTTTTTTTTTTTTTTTTTTTTTTTTTTTTTTTTTTTTTTTTTTTTTTTTTTAATTTTAAGTCAGGGTTTCACTAAGTTACTGGATTGCCTAGGCCAGGCCCAAAATCGTTATCCACCTGCCTTAACCTCCCTGAGTCCTGAGTTTATAGGCACCTGCCACTACACCTGGCTTCACGAGGAATTTATATTAAACAAATGTGCATGCTTTTTCTTGTTAATCTGACTCTCCTTCTGGAGGCTTCAGTCATGACTTAGCTGTGAGCAAGGAAACAGATCTTTCTCACTACAGGGCTCTGGGTGTGGTGAAGGCACTGTGTGTGAGGCCCTTGGAGCTAAGGGGACAGATCTGCAGTCACAGGGCTCAGGACAGTGGAACCCCAGCCAGGCCAGGGTAGAGCAGAAACAAATCCAGGAGGCAGCTGCTTTCTGCTCCAGCTGCCTGGGACATGGAGGATTGCCACACCAGATAGGCAGAAAGGCTTTGGGGAGCTGGGGTGGGGGTGGGGGTGGGGGTGAGAGGGCTTCCAGGACATTGACGGGAGGCTGTGAGACTCTGCCATCACTGTACATAAAGCCGAGCAGCTGCAAGGCAGAGGGGGAGCTGCACTCCCAGACTTCAGGGTGACTTGGGAAGCTGCCTGCCCTGGGAGGATTCTCGAGGCTCTGTCTCTAGGACAGCGGGCACATTTTCTGCCCACCATGATGTGTCCCCAATCCTCCTGCTTCCTGTCCCGCATTCTTTGAGCCAATTCCATACCCTCAATGGCTCATCTATCACTGTTAAGTTTGGATCAAAACCTGTCCCCAAAAGGCCATGGGCTTGGAGGTGGGGCTTGGGGAAGATGATTTATCAGCTTAGAGGGTCACTCACCCTATCGGTAAATTACCCGTTGCTGGGTTCATCACTGAGTGTGCTAAGGGAGGTCTGGCTGGCCCAAGGAAGTGGGTTCCCAGCAGCGTAACTTGGAAGGGTGCATTCTTGTCCCCTGCCCCTTCCTTTCTGGATTTTCCTTGCTCTCTGCTTCCTGGCTGCTGCGCAGTGAGCAGCTTTGCTTCCCTGTATTGTGTCTTCCACCATGACATTTCTGCCTTGTGGCCAACAGCCCCTGCATTTGAGACTCCTGAAGCAGTAAGCCCCAAATAATCCTTTGCCCATTTACATTGTGTATGTGCTGGCAGACGAAAAGTGACTAAGACAGTCATCATCACTTTCACCCTGGTGGCTGGCCAAACCCCAAGCTCCTCTGTGATGGCCTAGGAATCTGAGGTCATGAGACATAGAAGACAGGCATCTTTGGGGGTATTCTGTACTAGGTTCTGGGCCCATCTCAACATCTGCCTCTTCTGCCATGCAAATCAGAAGGCAAAGACATGCCTTTTGCATATCTAGCCACTTCCTCTTTGGGCAGAGCTCAGTGTTCTTGCTGGTCTGATCTCATGATTCAAGGATGATGTTGCGGATTGAATTGTGTTGCCTAAGCTTTTTTTGTGGTCCTAACTTCTAGTGCCTCATAATATAACCCTGTCTTGAAATAGGGTCATAGCAGATTTAATTAACTGGGACCAGGCCATCAGGAAGGGCCCTGCTCTGGTATGAATGGTGTCTTTATAAAAAGAGAAATTTGAATGCAGACAAATATACAGGAGGGCAGCATGTGAAGACATAGGCAGAGGTCAGGGCTGTTCTCTTACAAGCTGGAGAACAATGCAAGTGGCCAGCAACCCCAGAAACTGGAAGAGACCTAGACCGGATTCTCCCTCAGCCTCAGGAGGAACCAACCCTGCCCACTCTTGTGCATAGGCTTCACCCTGAGAGAAAGAAACTTCTGCTATTTAAGCAGCTCAGTTTGGGATAGTGCTGTGTATTAGCCGGAAGTCCTCTGTCTGGCCTCTGCAGAGGTCCCGGGGAGGGTAGAGGTGACCTGGGGATGCCTAGAAGTGTGAGGTCAGGGCGTGAAAATTGTTTTTATTTGTTAGTTTGTTTTCTGCTATTCTGGGGATTCAACCTATAGCCTTCTCACTGAGCTGTATCTCCAGATTTTTATTTATATTTTTAAATTTTTAAATTTTGAGTTAGGGTCTCATTAAGTTAGTAGATTGCCTGGGCTAGGCTCAAACTTGAAATCTTCCTACCTCAGGATCTCAGAGTGCTAGGATTATCACACCCAGATAATTAGTAGTTTAGTAGTTTCTTTTCTTTCCTTTCCTTTTTTTTTTGAGACAGAGTCTTGCTATACAGTTCATGCTGGACTTGAGCTCACTTTTTAGCCCAGGCTGGTCTTGAATTCGCACTAATCCTCCTCCTGCCTCAGCCTAGAGGGTGCTGGGATTACAGGAGTATGCCACCATGCCCAGCTCTAGCTTCCTCTTTTAACAACTGGCATGATTATACTAGTGTACTGGCAGGGTGACACACACCTTCATTCCTGAAGGTCTGGGTCATTCTTAGTCCTGCTGTATTAGACGGCTGAAGTTTCCCACTGACCTTGATGATGGGCCCGAGGTAACATTAGGAGATGCCCTCATGCAACTGGAATACATCTTCTCCTGTGTGTGGTCAAATTTCCCCTAGGTGGTCAGGATTGGTCACCTTACCCAGAACTGTGACTTCCTTCTCAGCTTGAGTCAGAGGCCTGGGGAGCCTGAAGTAGCAGGCGACACCTTAGGTTCTGGTTCTATTGATCTTTCTTGCATCTCCTGGTAGAATCAAGAGCTCAGGTCTCCTTCTAAAAGTGGCGTGTCAAATCAATATTACAAGATTTGGGGTTGCTCATCTCTCCCTCTGGAGTTGGATTTCAGGTCCCTCTCATCCTGAACAAAAAATTGAACAAAACAAGGGGAAAATAGTGGCAAAATTTATTTGAAAAGTGAAGAGCAAGAGAGAAACTGTCTCTGTAGAGAGAGCTTAGGCCAAGCAGAAAAGAAAAAAGCAAGATAACATACACCCTGAGGCCACAAGGCAGGCTGTCATGAGGAAAACCGCAAGGGCGAGCTCTCCGTTGGCATCTGTGTCTTTTTATGCTCTTCCTATTTTGAAGAGATGCACAAGAACTGGTACATACAGGTGCTGAGAGGTGGTGCGAGGGTCTGTGCCTCAGGCTGAGCTCAGGTCGAGGTTGTATTTTTGTAAACTTGCTTGAATTCTCATAAGCAGTCCACATGCAGGGCTTTGGGGACTCTTACTCACAAGCTCTAGGATCTTATAATTAATAGGTCACCCCTGCTTCCCCAGCCAGTTTAGCCGAGTCTCCATCTCATGTACTAGCACACACTACTCATTAAAGGAACTGGTCTCTTTGCAGATAGGTGGCCCTGAAATCTGGATGAAGCAGTGCCTTTGGGCTCAGAGTGTTTTCTGGGGAGGGACTCTGTAATGAGCCAGGCAGTTGGCTGGGCTGCAAGGAGGATCAAGGCCATATGCAACAGTGCCCACCACCCTCCTCCTAAGATACAAGTTTATCAGGCAGACTGGCTACCACGATTTGGAGGGTGAAAAAACCATGTGCAAGGGGAAAGACCAGGGAATCGGTTCCCGGGCTCAGTCCAAGGCCAAAGGCCTCAGAGCCAGGGAATCAGTCGCCAAAGGCCTGAGATGGGGGAGGCATGGCTGCTGTTCAAGGCACAGAGTCCAAAGGCCAGAGGACCTGGAGGACTGATTTCCATGCCCAGGTTAGAAGAGATAATGATGGGGGAGGAGGATATTACCTTTCTTCTGCCTGCTTGGCCTGCTTGGGTCCTCGGCCACTGGTTCAGATACTCACATTCTCTGGAAACACGCTCATAGACACTCCTACCAAGTTTTCTTTACCAGCCATCTGAGCATCTCTGAGCCCAGTCAAGCTGACACCTAACATTAACCACCACAGCTCTACCCCTCATCAACACGACACATGGATACCTTAAACCACACTTAATCTCTAGGTAAAGGCAGTAACAAAATCATGGCTCCATCTAAAATGACAAAACTGTCTAATCACACACTGATGCTTTTCCTAGAAGAGGAGGTAAAGTCTGTGAGTGATGTTTACTATTGTCCTGATAACATAAATACTACTTAACAACATTTAAATACTGATATAAAGTTAATGCATCTTATGTCACATGATAAAGGCCTAAGAGACTAATGAAAACAAAGACCTTTAATATATGTTTCTATATACACAAACACGATCTTAACAGAAAAGAGAGGAAATATTCATGTTAAATAGTCCTAGTAGCATGACTGGCCTTGGAACTGGTCAGAGCTGACTGATCTATATGATCACCTTCTTCCACTGTTCATCCCATATTCCCTTTATTTTCAGCAAGTACCTCAGCGGGACATGGTTATTACCTGGCAGGGTGACACACACCTGCATTCCTGAAGCTCTGGGCCATTCTTAGTCCTGCTGTATTGGACAGTTAAAGTTTCCCACTGACCTTGATCATGGGCCCGAGGTGACACTAGGAGATGCCCTCATGCAACCTGAACACACCTTCTCCTGTGTGTGGTCAAATTTCTCCTAGCAGGTCAGGATTGGTCACCTCACCCAGCACTGTGACTCTCTTCTCAGCTTGAGTCAGAGGCCTGGGGAGCCTGAAGTAGCAGGCGACACCTTAGGTTCTAGTTCTATTGATCATTCTTATGTCTCCTGGTGGAATCAAGAGTTCAGGTCAGTGGAGTATAAGGTCACAGGGACAGAAAGGAAAAGTTTGCTCGTGCATCATGTGACCTTGGTGAGTGAGCCCACACCCCTTTCCACCTTGTGGTTCCTGGACCTGTGAACCCCAGTCATGTCAGAGACTGTTACACACGTGGATGCTGACTCAGAGCATGTTCAGCCTCCTCGAGGACCTTGCTGTCAGGTATTGTTACTCAGCTGGCACTCAGGAGGCTGAGGCAGGAGAATCACAAGTTCAAGGCTAGCCTGGGCTACAGAGTAAGGTCAAGGCCAGCATGAACTATAATGAGACCCTGTCTCGAAGATCCAAACCAAAACAGAACACTACAATTAAAAATCATGAACTCATTATGATAGATGGAGGAAGCAAATTAATATTAAAGATGCAAACCAGGAAAAAAAAAACAAAAACACCATAGGCTGGATTAAACAGGCGTTCCTAATGTTACCAGGTATTGGAGTGCCGGTGTCTCCTTTCAGAGATAGTGTCTAGGTTCTTTCTGTCCTGAGCAAACAATTGGTCAAGACAAACACAAACAGTAGCAAAATTTCATTAAAGGTAGGAAAAGCAATAGGCTCAAGAGAGCAAATTTTGGCCAAATAAAAGCAGGAAAATAAGTATACGTACTTAGACTGAGGAGTGGGTTACCGTTGTGAAAGAACACAGTAGCCAGGCCTCAGTACAGGCTGTTGCTCTGTATCTCCCCCTCCTCAGGGTGGCATGAGGTCTAGGTAGACCTAAGATGGTTCATGCTCAGTCTGAGAGCAGGTCTAGGCTGTCACCTGTGGGAACAGACCTTCCCCAGATACTGGATCTGCTGGTAGCCTTGTGCTTGGAATTCATAGACTCTAGAACTGGCAGAAATTAATTTCTGGTGTCTGTGAGTTCCCCAGTCTAAAGCATTTTAGCAGTACATAGTATTTATAGCAGTACAATCAGACTAAGACATATGAGAAACATGATGGGAGATGAAGCCTACTGTACGTCCACAGATGGTAATTTTGTGGAGAAAAAATGCATGCAGGAAAGGCAAATCCATATGCAGAGCAAGGAGCTACTTCAGTAGGGGAGAAAAGACTGCCCCTCCCATGGTGGAAGCCATCCAGTGTAATCAGCCTGCCACCAGGTCACTGGCTGATCATCCTAAGGAACAGTGCCATTGCAAGGGCTCAGTGTTTGTCTCTGCTGCTCGCATGTTGGGTGCTTGGTGGTAGCTGCAGCCAGGCCGACTTTGGCAAGCAGAAGCCTTGCTGAGTCCATTGTAACCTTCATGCCTGATTCCATGGCCACCTTGTTCCTGGTCTCACTGGGCCATGACAGGAGTGGCTGGGAAAGAGGTCATCTGGTATCCACAGGATGGGTCATCCTATTGAATTGATTAGTAAAGGCTTCCTCTATTGAAGTCTCTCTTTGGAAAACAGTCATACGGAACACGAATGTCTTCATATCCTTCTCCCATTTAGAGACGTCTATCCACTTATTTCCCCAAAGTTCCTTGTCACCAGCTTTCTGATTGTGTTTCTTTCAGCTCCCTGAAGGACCTTTGGCCACAGTCGATGCATATTCATATAACCACAGGCCCAACCATTTCTCCTTCCAAGCACTGCCCAAAATTCTGTATTCTGGGCAGATCTTGCTCACTACTGTCCCCAGGGATGTCCCAAAGAGGGTCATAGTGCTGTAGCAGTCTATTTCTGGTGATGCCTGCATATCACGCAGAACCCTCTGTAACTCAGGCCAGAGTCTTCCCTTCCTCTGGCCAGGGCTCATAGGCTGCTAATTCTCTGTGAGGCTAGCAGTATAGGATGGCTGGGAGAAGGCAGAGAGACAGGAGAAGGCATCTTGAACATTTTGGCCACTTCCTGTAACTTATTTGTGTCCTTCGGCTGGGGCCTAATCACTCATGCCACTTCTGTTTGGTGGTGGATTGCTGCTGTGGTGGCTGCTCTACTTCTGTGGCTTGGAGAAGTTTGTGGTGGGCAAACTCATATGGGAACTTGGTGGGCATTTAGTTTCTACCAGGGCTGAATAGCCCTGGTCAAGAGCCAGCTAGTTTTCAGAACGGAAGTCATTGTTTGCAGGGCCTTGCTCCCAAATCCTAAAGGCCTGTATGAGATTCCCGTATGGGAGCTGCCAGGGACTTTAGATTGCTGTTTTGGTCACTAGACCGTCACTTGTGAGTCACAGTGTTAGACACTGTCTATGACCAGTGGGCGGTGTCCATAAACTCAGCCCAACCCAACTCTGTTCCTCCCAGCAAACCTCACTACCTCTGCATCTATTTCCACATGTCTTCACTGGATTTCTTCCTTTTCTTTCTCACTGAACTTCAGTCTGTGTGAGTTAGAACACTCAAGTCGTTCCTTTGGTATAGAGCACATCTTGTCTTGGTTCACTCTACACCTCGCCTGCTAGAGCCTCCTGAGACCTGACTGTAGTTTTAGGTCCAGAAGTAAAGAGGGCCTAGGGTGATGCTAAGAAGATTCTGTACTGTCTTGCCTGGAAGCTGTGCCCAGGGAGATTACTCAAACATCTCAGGTGATGCAGGGCTAACCCTCAGGTGGAGGTGGGAAGGCCACTTCCAATGGTGAAGAAGACTCACCAGGACTTAGGGACTCAGTGTCGCTGTTGTCAGATTCAGGGTCTTGCTCTGATTCTTTATTTCATTTCTTTTCTTTTGACCTGCTTATTGATGTCCTGAACAAATAATTGAACAGGACACAGTCGTGGTCACATTGTCCAAAGACCACAGGTGGTCAAAACTGCAGAGTCAATGACATCAGAATTAGGGCTAGGGTTGGCCAAGGGTTGATAAAGACCACTGGGCAAAGGCCTCTGGGTGTGTGCTCCCTAGACTTACTGTGTGTAAGCTACATAGTTTGTTTCATCTATTGCATCTAGACCTGGGTAATGCCAGGCTAACCTAGAGCTAACATTTAATTGAGAAGATAAATCTGATCCCCAAAGTGGGCTCCAGGACAGGCCCTCCCTTCACTTCCCTCCCTGGTCATTCTCTTGTCTACCTCTTGCCTCATTCCCGCTCTCATCACGGTCAACATGAACTCCCATCCTAAGCTCTGGGATTCTGCTCTTTCTAGGCGGAGCCCTCACTCCACCAGCATCTATCCCACTAGGATACACTTCACCTTGCTTGTGATTCTTCCAGGCTGGGATGGGCTCAGCACTCAGTTTTCAGCATTTATGCCTTGAAATTGCAGGAGACAAATATCCCTTTGGGTGCACCCAAGATCCCTTGGGCCCTTTTCATGGTGCCTCAAAGCACCACCAAACCCTTGAGCATACTCTGCTTTTCATCACTCTGTCCCCAGGACAGTAGGAGTCATCAAGAAACATTAAGGTGGGTGTGGTGGCACCTGCCTGTCATCCCAACACTCTGGAGGCTGAGGCAGGAGGATCGGTGTGAGTTTGAGACCAGCCTGGGCTACAAAGTGAGCTCAAGGCCAGCCTGAACTGCATAGAGAGACCCTGTCTTAAAAAGACAAAAAGAAATATCTGTATTAGTTTTGACTCTCCAGAAGAACAAAAGTTATGCTTATCTCCATATCTCTATCTGTCTGTCTAAAATGACAGTTAGCTCATGTAGTTCTGGAGGCCAGGAAGTCCCATGATCTCTTGTTTGCAACTGGAAACCCAGGGCAGCCCATGGAGGCATTCAGTCCACTTCTGAAGGTTGAGGCCCAGGAGCGCCAGTGGTGTAAACTCCCAACCGAAGGCAGGAGAAAACCAATGTCAGTGAGGACACATAAAAAGGAGGCCTGCTCTTCCTTTCTCCACCTTTCATTCTGTTCAGGCCCTCAGGAGCCTCTCAGCTGCACATGGGAAAGCTGCCTGCTTTATGGAGTCTTCTGGTTTAACTGCCACTTTTCATCCAGAAAAGCCTTCTTTTTTCATCACTCTTATGCCTCACAGCGTTCAGCCTCAACCCCGGCAGCCAGTCAAGATGACATGTGGACTTTGCTATCTCCTATCAGCGCGATGTGGGCCTGAGTACCTCCTCCTTCTAGAGCAGCATCAGCAGGCCGAGTGGTTTCTCGTTTCCTAGTGGCAAAGCAAGGAGGGCTGGCGGTGGGCCAGACATGGACAGGGTATAGGTCACTCCCATCTGCTCATCACGGGTTAGAATGCTGTCTTGAGTCCAGGAAATCACCAACCTTATCCCCTTTGCTTCTGTCACTCCCTCCCTGAGACCCCAGCCGGTCCCCATCCTCCCAGCCCTAGCTGAGCTCACCATCCTGAGCTGAGTGATGTCAGTGACCTCCCACCTATAGTCTTTGCTGCTCCTGACACAGTAGGCCCTTAGCTCATGCTGGTAGACACTCAGTTTCCCGTGCTTTCTCTGATCAACACACACATGCATGCGTACACTCATGTTTGCACACGCACACATAGGTACGCATACTGGGCCTCTGCTTGGAGTTCACTTGCCTGCCAGGCTAGGGCTGCTCAAGTGCCTCCAGTTCCTACCCCTGCCTTTTATTTCCTCTCCAGCACTGCTTCCCGCCTGGCTGTTGGTCTTCCTTCCTCGCTGATGGAGCTATCCACCAGAGCTCCTGGCTATAGCTTGTGTATGGAGTCAGGTCTGACACTGAGAAAGCTGAGCACCTCCTCCCAGGAAACTCAGAGGGACCCTACCACTTGGGAGGTCGTGGAGTGATCCCCAGAGGCCAGGGTGCAGGCAGAAAGGGACACCACTCCTTGCATACTACACAGGCTCTGGTGCCCTTGTAAGGATCCAGCACCAGCCTGGCTGCAGGCTCCAACCCAGGCCTGAGGCTGAGGTTGGCAGCAGCTGGTGACTCCAGGCTCTGCTCCTAATTATCCAGGAAGCTTTCCTTGTGCTACTTCCAGGAGTCACCAGCCCTTTGTAGCCGAGCCCCTACTTTAGCCCTTAGGAATGTACGTCTTTGTGGGCCGGGGGTGAACTGGCCCAGAAGAAGGATCTGAACCCCTGCAGCTGCCAGAAAGATGTCCAGGGAGGTGGTGCCTAAGGAGCAGTTGAAGAGGGTCAGCCCTGGCTCTCCCACTATGCAAGTGAGTTGAGGCCACCAGCCCCACCAGACAGGTGGATGCTGAGCACTGTCTATGCACCTGGGACCATATTCCTAGATGCCTACTTCTGGGCCCAGGGACTGCTGCTGTAAGGTCTGCAAAACCCATGGGACCTGGAGCAATAAAGCCTCCCTCTTTCTGTCCTTGTCCCATTCCCATGGCCTGCCATGTGACTGAGAAAATGAAGTCCTCCTGGCTGGGCCTATAGCTGAAGAGCTCTTGGTCTTTACAGATCCCCCTTGTGCCAGTTAGGAGGCTTCTAACACCCCTGGGGATGGCCAACAGACTATACCATACGTGGGGTGGATACAGCACAGGGCCCCAGAACCTCAGGCAGGAGCACTATGGAGATGCCCATTGGCTGGATACTCTTTGTCTGCCCACTCTGCAGTGAGAAACCCCATTGCCTAGGTTCATCTTCTTATGATAGTGGTGTCTCAGTTTCCCCACCTATGATAGGGGATGAAATAGCACTAGCTTAGGACTTACGTATGGTACTAGTGCCTGGTCTGGCATACAGGGCCACTGGCATCCTGAAGCAAGAGACTGGGAGTTGGGGTTTAGAACAAGGTTGGCTATGGGAGGAACTGCTGACCACCACGATTGTTTTTTAGGTTGTAAACTTGTGAAATGTATCTGTCCAGCAGGAGCCTATTCACTGTGTACATGCTGTGTACAGACTGAACAAGGCAGATGTCACATGAAGAAGGACACTGCCATGGACCTGCCAGGGTCACTCAGACCTGATAGCCTAGCAGCAAACACCTGGGAGCAGCTGCTCACTCAGCTGGGGAGGGAGGGGCCTGGTTGCAATGGGAAGACTCTTGCCTGACAGATGCACACTGAGGCCTTCACTAGATCTGGCTGCAGCCTCTATAGAACTTTCTAGCACCTCTTATAGGGAGTTGGGGCAGGCATAAAAGCCACATCCTGAGCACCTGTGGCCAGTGTAACCAGGATATTAAAAGCCTGTCATAGGGCTCATAAAGAACATCTGGAAGGCTTATGGATGCCCCTAATGACACTAGTGCCCTGGAGTAGGTCAGGCCACTGTGGACTGGGAGCATCCCAGCTGACCCAATAGCAGCTCATATGGGAGGAGACTGGCACCTTCCTCTGAACAGGACAAGATCAGGAAAGAGAAGCACAGGGCCAGGCTTGCAGGAGCACTCTGAAGATAAGCAGGACTGGCTTCTGCCTGGTAGCTCTGGAAGCTGGCTCTGCCATCCCAGTTGTGATAGGCTCTCAATCCCAGTCAAAAGCTGGTATCCCTCCTGCCGTCCCCTCTCACCTGCCAGAGTAAGCCAGAAGAAGTCAGTGACAAGATGATTTGGAGCATATATCCTAAACAGCTGAGAGACCATAGGGAAAAAAAAATGATGATGGAAATTTAAAAATACTTGCAAGTGAAGGGGACTGAAAAGCTACATTAAAAACACGTGGGATGCAGCACAGAAGAGTTTGGGAGGCAGCATGTCTTAGTGCTTATGTTAGTGAGAAGGCGGGAAGTCCACAAGTTGAGCATCCACATATCCACTGGAGATGCTAGGACGAGCACAGCAGGACCAGCCCACACAGAGCAGGAGGAAAGAGGTAATACATACAAGAGTAGGAAGGAATGAAGGGGTGGGAGGAGGGCCAGCAGCTCCAGCTTCCTTGAGAAGATTAATACCATTAGCAAAGTCTGGTAAATTGCATCATAAAAAAACCCAAAAACAATAAGAAGAGCAAAGGGAAACCACCAAAAGCAATGTTAGGAAAAGAAAAAGGGCAGATGTAGCTGGAAGATAAGAATACAGCTGCTGGGTGTGGGGGCACACGCCTGTAATCTTAGCACTCAGGAGGCTGATGCAGGTAGATTCTGTGAGTTTAAGACCATCCTTGGCTACAAAGTGAGCTCAAGGCCAGCCTGAATTGTACAGTGAAACCTTGTCTCAAAAAGACATTAAAAAAAAAAAAAAAAAAAAAAAACCCGTATATAATACTAGAAAATTTCTAGTCCTTTTTTTGTTTATTCACTCATTTTTATGGCCGGCTCAGCGCACCCCAAGGGCAGGTCTGGCGCAGCATGTGGTGCCGGGGATCGATCCGCGGTCCCTGAAGCCGCCCAAGCTTCCTCAAGCTGGTGCTTTAGACCACTGAGCCATCCTGCTGGGCCCCTTCTAGTCCTTTTTTAAAATGTGTTTTGTGCAGGGTCTCACTACACAGCATGTTTTCAATTCTTCCAGTGTTGGAATTACAGGCATGTGCCACCATGTTCTGACTCAGTGGCTGGCTCAGCATGTGGTGCCAGGGATCGAACCCAAGTCCCTGCATTTGCTAAGCAGGCACTTAGTCTGCCGAGACATCTCACCAGCCTTACTTGCTTACTTACTTTCTTGCTTTCTTCTCTCTCTCTCCCTCTCTTTTCCTTCTCTGTTCTTTCTGAGTTTTGACAGAGGGTCGAAGGCCAGGCGGGTCTCTAACTTGTCATTGTACTGCCTCAGCCTCTGAAGTGCTCAGATTACAGACATAAACAAGTGTCTTAGTTACTCTTCTCTCATTGCTGGGACAAATACTTGACACCCAAAATGAAGGAGGGAAAACATTTATTCAGCTCACAGTTACTGGAGGTTTTAGTCCATACTCTGCTGACTCCAAGGCAGATTGGCACATGGCAGAGAGCAGCAGTTCATGGTGGTGGCAGTGGGACAGCAGTGAAATGGTGACAAAGGTAGCTGACCAAGTAGGGTAGCAGAGAGCAACAGAGAGAGAGAGAGAGAGAGAGAGAGAGAGAGAGAGAGAGAGAGAGAGAGTGAGTCTGTTTCTCTGTCTCTCTGATATTACATTCAGGCTCTCTGCCTCAGCCTATCTGCCTCCCGTCACACCCATAATCCCAGCAGTCCTCAGACCCATAATTCCATCAGTACTAAAACACAAAAACCCAGTGGATCATGAGTTAGTCTCAAACTCGAGAAGTCCCTGCCCCATGATTGCATGAGGCTTTGGGGGGGAACAACTAGATATAAACCACAGCAGCAAGTTAGCAGTTTCTTAGCAAGATGAGAAACACAGAAGGACTATGTGAGCTGCAATAAGGGGCCTATCTGAAAACAAAGAAAATCCATGTCCACCATGAAAATGTCCTTGGACAGTCATGGATACTTTCTTCATAATAGCCCCAAGCTGGAATCAACCAAAATGTGCCATCAAAACAAATTTGTCTCCCTGCACCATGAACTATCAGTCAGCCATAAGAAGAAGGAAAAGGAGTATCATCACACACCACAGCATGAGCAGCCTCAAAGGAATTATGCTGAGTGACAAAAGGTCGGTTCAGAAGGTCACATAATTATAATGTTCCTGAAATGACAGTGCTATGCAGATGGAGAACAGATTAGTGGTTTTCAGGGCTGTGGACTGCTGGGTAGGTTGATGGGTGTGTTAGTAGGCTCTCTGTTGCCATGACAAATACTTGAGATAAACAATTTAAGAAGCTTGATGTGGTACTGTATGCCTATAAGTCTAGCACCCTGGGAAGCGGAGACGGGAGGATTGCAACTCCAAGCCCAGCCTGGGGCTACAGTGCCTGCCTGGCAAGTGAGAGTTCATGAGTTTGATTTCCAGTACTGGAAGGGAAGAGGAATCAAACCCAGCCTGGACAACTTAGCAACTTAGCAGGACCTGTTCTTTAAAAATATAATACCAGGCGTGGTGGCACACACCTGTAATCCCAGCACTTGGGAGGCTTAGGCAGGAGGATCAGTGTGAGTTCAAGACCAGCCTGGGCTACAAAAGTGAGCTCAAGGCCAGCCTGAACCGCATAGTGAGACTCTGTTTCAAAAAGACTAAATAAATGAATAAAAATAAAATATTCAAAGTTAGAGGTATAGCTCTGTAAAGGTCTTGAGTTCAATTGCTAGGCCCAAGTGGAGGAGATTTAAAAAGAAAAAGATTCATTATGACTCATTGTTTAAAAGAGTTTTGCTGTAGCTGTTTTCTTTTCTTTCTTTCTTTCCTTTTTTTTTTTTAAAGAAATTTTTTATTTTATTTTTTTTCCTTGTTCCAGAACTTTTGTTTATTTATTTTTATGGCTGGCTCAGCCTGGGCAGCATGTGGTGCTGGGGATCAAACCGTGGTCCCTGCAGTCGCCCAAGCCTTCCTAAGCAGGTGCTTTAGACCACTGAGCCATCCTGCTGGGCCCCTCTTTCTTTCTTTCTTTCTTTCTTTCTTTCTTTCTTTCTTTCTTTCTTTCTTTCTTTCTATCTTTCTTTCTTTCCTTCTTTCTTTTGTGGTTGGTTTCTGAGGCATGATTTTGTTACATGGCTCAGACTGGCCTTGACCCTGTGGGCATCCTTTTGCCTCAGCCTCTAAGTGCTGAGATTATAGACCTGCACTGCGGAGCCCAGCTGATTACAGAGGTTTTAATCTATGGTCAGCTAGATGAGTTGCTTCAGACCCATGGGGAGGCAGAAAGCTCATGGCAGGGTAAGGAAGAGTATGGCAGAGGGAAAGTGGACGGCCTCATAGCCTCTGGACAGCAGAGCACAGAGGGAGAGAGAGAGAGTAGGGCTGGTAAGACAGCTTGGCAGTCTAAAGCGCCTACTTAGGCAAGCTCAGGCAGGTTCAGGGAACTGGAAACCGAGGTTTGATCCCCTGCACCGGGTACCTTGCCAGCCACGCCCTTAGGGTAGGTTGAGCTAGCCAAAAAAAAAAAAAAAGAGAAGACAGAGAGGAAGAGGCACCTGACTATCCATACAGCCACATCCTAACGTGTGCTTTATTAATTTAGCTGTCTCTCAAGCTGACCAAGTTGGCGAACAAGATTAATCATCAAAGCAGGTGTGGCTGTACGCGAGCAGCAGGAGGGCGCTGGTGGTGAAACTCTGACTCTTGCAGTGGTCTCCAAAAGTGACACACACGGCATGATTTCATACAGTCTCCTGCTCATGGTAACACACATGGGGTGCAGAGGCGCGTGTGGCCAGCTGTGAGATCTGGGTCTGCCCTTCGGGTTCTTGCAAGCCTGGAAGCTGTGGTCAAGCATGAGTCAGCTCTGGGGGAGACTGGTGCAGAGTGTATCGCTGCCTGTTGGAAATTCCTTTGCAACTTTTTGTGACTCTTTAGATGGCTATGTCACAAACTAGCTTTAAATTTAATAGCTCGCTTTAAGTATCTTTGTTAGCCACATTCGAGAGCACCAATCCGCATCTTCAGCCAAGTCCCTGTTACCTGCTGTTTGTTGCTTACTTTCATGTTGATATGTCCTAATCACTTAGCTATTTTTAATGGTCATGTTGGAAATAAACACCTTTCATTACTTTACCCTTCTTAGTTTTGTTTTTGTTTTTGTTTTTGTTTTTGAGAAAGGGTCCCACTATGCAGTTCAGTCTGGCTTTGAGCTCACTTTTGTAGCCCAGGTTGGTCTCAAACTCACACCGCCTGCCTCAGCCTCCCAAGTGCTGAGATTATAGGTGTGCACCACCACACCTGGCTTTAATTTTAGAATATAATTATAGTTAAGAGATTTTGTACATAGCGTTCTCATATAGTTAAGGTTTGGTACCAAAATAGCCTTTTTTAAAAAATCTTTTTGAGACAGGGTCCCCCTGTGCAGTTCAGGTTGGCCTACAGCTCACTTTATATTCCAGGCTGGTCTTGAGCTTGATGATCCTCCTGCCTCGACATCCCAAGTACTGGGATTTACAGGCATGCACCGCCATGCTTACTACAAATATGCTTTTTCTTAGATAGCCTCTTTAAAACATGGTATGTAGAATACTAGCAACAAACAAGGCTATGTTTAAAAACAGAAAACAGCACCATCTGCTGCCTCAAAGTCTCTTTGGGGCAGAAACTGGGCTTATCTTAGTGGTGAATCTTCTGGCTCAGGTTCTGTTTTGAGGCCAACCTCAGTGGCCAGGGCTGTGGGCTCGCCTGCAGAACCTGCTTCTATGGTCCCATTGGTGACTGAGGGATGATCCAATCCCCTGTGGGATCTTGTTTTCCCTCCAGCTGGTGGCTGCTGGGCATCCCTACACGGCTGCTCTCAGTATGGAGCTGGGTATTGGCCTTCTAAGGGCGGTGACTGAGGTCAGGAGGGCATCCTTGGGGCTACTTTAGATGCCACATGATCCACAGTGTGTCACTTTTCCGTGTCAGGTGAGGGGCTGAGGGTCTATGCAGCATCATCACCTAAGAGAAAGGTGTTTGCTGGGGACTGGATGCCATCATGACACCCACAGGTTGGTGGCCAATTGTAAAGAAAAGATACAAGTTTACAATGATGCTTTAGTTGGTTCATGCTGTCGTTACAAGATACCACAGATGGGGCAATTCATGAACAATAGGAGTGAATTTCTCACAGTCTTAGAGGTTGGAAGTCAAGATCAGGATACCTCAGAGTCAGTGCCTGTGTCAGTATCTGTCTCTGCTTCATGCTGGGGCCTCTGGAGGGCATGGATTGAGGCAAATACCTGCCACTGCTTTAATGTTGGTGGTGAACATAGAGTTCGTCAAGAAACAGAACCAATATACTGGTCCTATTTCTGTATCTCTGTCTCACACATGCATTTCCATACATGAGCACAGACTTATTTGAACTGGACCTCTGCAGGTCAGCCCAACAGCCCAACTCAGGCTTTCTGCCTCAGTCTTGAAGCTCAAGTCCTCCTTCCACAAGAAGCTCAAACCTTGCTCTTTGCTCTTCATCTGTTTGGAGGGAGCACCTCCAAGGTAAGCAAGGTAACTTACCCTTCTCCCAGCTTATTGATTTAAATCTCTAGCACATGGCAAAGCACCCTCCCAGCAATGTTTAAACTGGTGTTGGGTGAACAGCTATACTCCAGCCAGAGTGACCCTTAGAATTAGCCACCAAGGAATACATGGGTTTATTATTCCTTCTGTTTCTGTCTTGTACCAAAACATTGTAAAAAGACAAAAGACAAGCTAAGCGTATTTGTTCACCAAAAGTGACCATAAAGAGAGCAGAAGCCAAGCCACAGGTTAGCAGACACTTACCACACACATAAATAACACGGATCTCTAGCTAGCAATCCGCAAAAGCCTCCTCAGCATCAGCAAGGTGAGGCTGCTCTACCACATGACAATGGAAAAGAAGTACGAGTAGGTGTTGCATGGAATAGGAATTAGACACAAAAACCTGATGCATAAGAGGGGAAATGGGAAAATAAGGACAGGATGCAGTGTCACCTGACACCTACCAGGCAGAATGTTTGTTTGTTTGTTTATTTTTGTCTGGTTTTTTTTTTTTTTTTTTTTTTTTTTTTTTTTTTTTTTTTTTTTTTTTTTTTTTTTT